>MINK01187600.1:71031-82607 GCA_001735545.1 Phormia regina
TTATATATATAATATATTATATATATGTATTATTTAATATATATAATTAATATAATTAATATAAAATATATATATGTACATTTAAAAGTGGCAACAAATAAAAGCAAAAAACAACTCGTCAATTGTTAATGCAAATTTTAATTTTTCCTTTTTTAAATTTGTATGTATGTAAGTATTTATGAAAATACAACATAAATGAGTATGTATAGGATTGAAAGTTTGGAAAGGGGCTTGCTCGTATTAGAGTAAATTTTATTATCATTTGCATTGCTGTATTATTTAAATAAAAAAAAGAGAGTTTTTCAATATAAATAAATATTGCAATTTGTTTGAAGTTGAATGCGGCATTATATGACTTTACCTTCTACTAACATATTAACATGTTTACAAACGTCCATACATATGAAAGGTATCTATTTACATACACAATTTGTTAACCAAAAACAAATATTGGTTTTAGCTGCTTACGAGTATAATATTGTGCAGCCAACAATGGATGGATGCCACAACCAGCTGCGACAGCATTTTTACAGCATCATGACAAACACATGGGTGTAAAAAGTAAAATCTAGCTCACCATACAAGTTACTAAAAAGATATATGTCTTTTTTTTTTTCTTAGTTTTTTATTTTTTATTTTTTACAGTGGATAGAGTGTATCATAAAAATTTTAAAATTTGCCAAAAGTTAACGATTTGGTGTTAAACTATATACAACAGCTTCTTCAATACCTCCTATATTTAAGTTAAAACTTGAAAATTACTCCCAAAATTTGTGTGAAGTAATTAAACACCAAATCGAAGGATTACACAATAGGATTAGACTTTTTGATATCGCAAAAACGCTTTAATGAGAATAATGAATTATGTACTTTTGAAACGTACAATTTTCTTACAGAATTGTGGACATATGTCCAGATGTGGGCGAATTTTCCTTTCATAAGTGGAAGATACACTATTACAATTGTGGAGTGAGACGAGCACACAAACTGTTAATATATAGTAGAGACACAAAACATAAACCACTTAACAGTTTGTAATCATTTTAATTACTCAAAGAAGGACGTAGTGTGGGTGTCACATGAATTATAACAAAGTTGACCGAATTGTCAATATTGAAACGCCATTTTTGAAGGGGATAATTAATTGAGATGAAAAATTGATTCATAGCCGTCGATTCTCCACAATCTTGTTCTAAAACTGGTTTGAAAGCAAACATTTTTATAAATTTTGAATTCTATTGTTCACAACTCGAACTTTGAACAAAGCAATCAAGATATAGAGTCCGGAATTGGTCGACATTGATGACCATCATTTGACGAGGACTTTTTGATGCACCAGCTGTATAGCTCGGATCTTGTCAAAATTAAAACAAAAATATATATATGAATTAAATTAAGTCCTTGGAGTGTTAAATCGAATATTATACTTACATACACACATACATACATATTTATGTTTTTTGTGTATTTTTGCATTTAATTTTTCGGTTAACAAATTCGAATTTTAATTTCACTGTTTCAATCTTCAATTGCAGCAGCATTGTTGTTATAGCAGTCTGCCTCACAGCCAAACAAAGTCAGTAGGCTATGAAAACAATAAGCCGAAGCTACATGCTGCATGATGCAGTAGCTCCAAATCAAGTTTCATTTTCTGCGCAAACTCACAGACATTTTTTTAGGTTTTGTTGGATGTTGAATGTTCGATGTTGATTTTGATTCTTTTACTCCTCATTGAATACAACAAAAAACAAGCAACATCAGCACCAACATCAACACCAATAACAAATAAACAAACAATTATAGGAAAAATGTTTGCAAGTAAATTTAAAAGTACTCGTGTCTTAATTTTTTTTTTATTCGTATATATGCATGCGGTTTTTATTTTATTTCGTTTTTTTTTTATTATTTTGGTTTTGTGTGTTAGGAACACTCCACTGGTTTGTGTATTTGTAGTTTTATATTGCTGCTTGATGCCACATTCATTCAGTCATTCAGTTAGTCGGTCTGTCGGATGGGTCTTATAGTATGAATATATCGTCGTAGTTGGTGTTATTGTATGATGGTAAGTATTAGTAAGTACTCGTAGCGGTAGTAGTAGTAGTAGTAGAAACAAAGCTGGCAGCCAAACTGCCTGCCTGCCAGCCAGTCGTGTCTGCCTTTCACTGGGTATATAAAACTAGAAGACATAACGCGGCAAGCACTCATTCAGCATTCGCGCATCAAACATTTCTTTTCATTACGATTCGATCGTTTGTTTAAGTAGTTTTAGTGTTAAACAAAATAAGAAATATAAATAATTTTACTTGTGTAAACACAAAAAGTTCTCGCATTGCACGGTTTGTCACCAGACGTGGTCTTAAAATTAAATGGATCGTGAGGAGGAAATCAAAAGAACATGAAATAAAATACACAGACTTTATGAAAAAAACAAAACAAAGAAGAAAATATTTTCAACAATAAAAAATTGCTTTCAAAATATAACAATAAAAAGTGTCAAAAAACGAACAATTTCAACGAAAAGAATAATTAATCAATCAAAAATATATTTATTTATATCTTTAAAACCTAAACTTGAGAAGTGCAATTAATTCCATAAACAAAAGTTAGTAAAAATCACACTTTTTACATAAGTACATATTTATTAAACCGTTATTTTAAGAATAAAATTCAAATAAGTACGAAAAAAAAAAATACGCACACATAAATCTCGACATCACACATACATATGCATGTATATATGTAATTAAAATGAGTATTATACATACATACATACATATATATTTTTATTATATTTTTTTATCAATGAAATTCCATTTCAATTAAAAACACTTAAATTAATTTTATACACAATTATCATCATCATCAGCAGCTCAGATTTATGACAAATTGATTGAAATTATTTACTTTCTATGGAATTCACATTCGTTCATACATTTGTTTTTCACATTCAAAATTTGTCAAGAGGTCAATTGAAAGTAGTACGAGTCATAGTAGTTGGACATAATATAACATAGAAATCTCAAATGAAACTCCATTTATAAGAATTTCAAAAAAAAAAAAAAAAAATGTATAAATCAAAATATAACAACAATTTGTAGTAAAGTAAGTTCAGGTATGGATGGATGTATGTATGTGAGTAAATGTTGATATGGAAAGTGTCATCATTCTAAGTGCATGTGTGAAAAACAATCCGAGATTCGCACATTCTATTACGAGAACGATACAAAATAAACCAACAACATACAACTTGTATGAAATATAATACATGAATTATACTCATATATGTACATTGTACATATATATGTATATTATAATATATAAACGTACATACCCAGCAAACACAAATGTTTGATATCAAATGGAGAATGATTTAAAACCAAGCCCTTTCTCAATTTGAAAATAACTTGAAAATAATAGCATTTTTTTAATAAAAACGAGGAATTAATTGGCAAATTGGGAAATCCTATTATCAAAATATTGTTAAATATTATTCGCAAAATTATAAAATATGTGAAACATATGTTAATTAATTTGTTTATTTTTGGTGAAGTTTTCTATTATATAGACTTGTAATTTTGTTCTATAAATATATTTAATAATTAGAAAATTTAACTTATTTATTTGCATATAATTTTTGAAATAATAAAAATTAAAAAAAAAAAAGTTTTAATATTTTTCGACTTGTCTTTAGATTTATCAAAGATTGGATAATAACATTTAATAACAAATTGAGAAGATACTATTTTTAATGTTAACTTTAGGTTTGAAAAAGAATTAATAATAACATTTGATATTATATTGAGAATGTACAATTTTTTTAAACGTTTTTCTCAAATGATTCTTAATTTGAAATCAAACTTAGAATTCAAACCTAAATCCACATTTGACACAAGTTTGAGAAACACGTTTTACATCATATTTTAAACGTTTGACTTTGTGTTTGTTGGGTACATGCAAAGATCTAAGCATAAAAATGCACTCAGAGAAATTTTGCTATTTGAAATAACAAAAGTTTTAAAATCTGTAAAATATTCACATTCGTACAAAAAAATATGAAAAATTATAAAATAAATATGTAAACGTGGACTTTTATTTTTATGTTTATTATTTTTTAATTATATAATTGACTAGATAAAATAAACAAAATAATATTGACTTTTGACCTTTAAAATATTCTTTACTCTTTATGTATTAATCTATGAATTTCCTTTGTCCGATGAGTTTTACCAAATATTTTAGAGTTTTTGTTGAGAAACCTAAACTTTTGCACTTCTTTCGTTTCTGTGAACCATTTACTATAAATTTACATACAAATTTTGTAAAGATCATGTTCAAGAACCATGGGTGGCTGATTTTTTTGGGCCCAAAATTCAATTTTTTTTTTTTGCACTTCAAAATATCGTTTATTACTTTAACGTAGTGTTACAGCGTGAAATATAAAAGAAGGGCTATTTTAAAATTTAGATGATATATCTCGATTAGTTTCTAAAATCTTTTTTTATTAAGAACTTCAACATTTTCGGTAAATTCGACATTTTCTCAAATGTTTCTTAAATCAAATTTTTTTTCAAAAATATTTAGAAATACGTGTTGCTTTTAATTAAGAAAACTCTAATAATCGTTTTTATGCACATTTCTTACTCTCTGCTTTGAACTTCGAATCATTATACAATTTCAAAATTCATGTTAAATATTTTAATACTTCTTGATCAATGAGAAACATGAATATTTTTTGTAAGAACATCTTGCTTTAATATTTTTTAATATTTTTTTGTAAACGTTATAAAGAGTGCGATCGAAAAAATTCAAAAACTTTGAAACTGTTGATCACAGAGTTTTGATTGTTTTTATGTTTATTGATGATATACTACAGATCGTAGAAAAATATAATTTTTAATCTTCTAACCACTACTCATAAACTTGTAAACCTTTTTGATAACCCTTTCATTTGAGATTTGATAATTGTTTCAGCGAGTTTTTTAGAACAGTCATCTGTTTTTTAAATCTTCGAGATTTTTTCACAGGTCTTGGCTGTGGATAATTTAAAGCATTGACCTCTCTGGTGTAAATACATAGTGTAACACGATGCCAAATCGGATCAAAAAATGTGAAGTCCTCTTTGAAACGAAAAATTTTACAAAACCAGGAATTCTTTAGGAAATTTCAACAGCTGTTTGGTCCTAAACTTATCATAACACATCAACGAGCATCACCAACACACAAATGTTAACCAGGATGCTGCAAAAAAATCGGTCAGTACATACGTTTCGTCGTACATTTTACAACATGAGAATTTGTGTATAAAATTTGATTTTAATTTCCGTACCCTATTTTTGCTTCTAAATTTTTTTGCAGCATTATATCATTAAAAGAAATTAGAACCAACTGAGATTAATTTCAGATAAAGTCGTTATGATTTCTAGTTTTAAGGTGGATTGTGAAACGAAATTTATATTATTAAGGGTTTTTTATATTATTATATTAATACGAATAAATTCCTTTGCGTTTCTGGAAATTATTTGGCAAACATATTTTTTTTATTCTTACATTTTATTTTTCCTTCGATATGTGTATTCAAAAATTAAAAAAAAAAAAATATATATATATTTTTTTTTCTTCCAAATTAAAATATTCAAAAATTCAATTTTATGTATTAATTTTAACATTGAAATTCATGCCTAAACGTTTATAAATTGTGCAAATAGTTTTTCAACACACAATTTTTAATTTTCAAGGGAAATATATGAATGGATCAAAATTCCTATTAAATGAATAGGGATTTTAATCGATATATGCATATACATACATACATATGAATATCCTTGACTCCTAATATGTATAGATAAACTAAAATAAAAATATAGATTAGATGTTTTCTTTTTTAAATGTTAATAGTATCTTTGTGCTTGTTGGGTTTATAAATATGTTTCTTGCTAATGTGCTATAAGGCATTACAAAATAATAGTATTTCAACAAATGAAGAAATTTAACTGTAATAAAATGCGACATAAATAAAAAAAAAAAAATTTACTTGCACAGCCCAAGAGCAAGTTCGTATGTATATACATACATATATACATATGAATAACATATGTATGCACGTAAATTTACAATTAAAACGGACGTTATTATTGTTATTTTAATTCCATCTACATATTTACATACAAATTCTATACAACATATGAAAACACTCGAAAACACAAAAAAAAAATACAGTTAACAATTAAAATCATATTAGTATAGTATGTGTGTACATTAAAGTGCCTCACGGAAAAAAAATTGCAAATGTACCCCCCTAGATATGAAGATTAGTATGTTCTTATATGATTCCCATAATATTAAATCAGAAATTAAAATTATATTAGAATTTACGTGAGCTGGACCATTTTCAAAACACTTCCAAGATTAGAAATTATCAAAATTTTAGTTAAAAAAAAAAAAAAATAATAATAATTATATTAGAGGCATATTAAGGGCTTGAATATTCATTTAAATAATTATTTCTCTTTTCAGTTGCGGAATATTAAGACTTCAATAAAATTTTTTTGCTTAAACATGTGATTTTATATAAGTATTTCGGTTATTGTACAAGGTTGGTTGTATAAGGTTTAATTGTACTTTAGGAATGATCTATCCTATTGCTATTGAAGTTAATCTGTATTTAACTTATTAAGAGCTAGGAGCTAATAAGTTCATTTAAAACCGCTATAATAATCGAATAAAAAAGTTTTTGAAATTTGGCCGCCATTTTACATTAATTGGTCTCAAGAGTATTAAATGAGACCTTTCCAATGATGCGCTTAAATATAATTTGCGATGGAAAATATTCAAACTTTGAAAATTTAAAAATATTTCAATTTCGAGTGAAAGAAAACAAATTTTAAAAAAGTTTTTGCTCAATATTTAGTCTTTTTTCTTTTATTTTTTTTTTTTTTTAAGATAAAAGTTGTGTGATAAAAGTCGATCGAAAACAATATTTTTTGAAGGTATTTTAAAAATGGTCCAAGTCACGATAATAATGTAATTGAACCGAAATATGTTGGGAATGTGTTTAAAACATATTAATCTTTAATTTTAATTTGGAACTTTTTTTTGTTCGATGGCATTTGTTTAATTTTATATCATTATATCATTCTTAGTTTGTCAACAACAATTTTTCTTCCTTTCAATAAAGGACACAGCCACATTTCACATTATCTAATTATTTAGTAGCTATACGTTAAATATATATTTTTTAATAGCTTGTAATATATTTTATGTTATTTACGTTATTTTAGTCCAACGAAATTGTTCACAATACTATATATGTATTTCGATAAGTTTACATATTTGCAACAAAAACATTTATTGTTGTTATTGCACAAAATCTGTACATGCACGGATGAACAAATGACTGCTCGACTTAACTAAGTATACATATATGTATGTACATATCGTCGGCGCGCTCACGAACAGTCATATACTTTTGTTAGCCGTGTGCGTAACACGACATTACATCGACATAAAAATTCTATAACAGTTACAATTTCGATATATGCAACAAAATGAAAATTTACGCTTTTTATGTATGATTTAAAACTCCTCAAAAATGATTATATAAATTACTAAAAATTTTAAAAAATTAAAAATAAAAAATATTTTAAATTAATTAAATCAATCAAGTAGATGATTGAATGAATTAAAAATGTATATAGGAAATAAAATCATTGCAAATTTTTTTTTTTATTTTTATATGAATATATATTTATTAAATTTTGATTAAGATTTAAAAAATTGTGTTAATTGAAAAAAATAACTTTATTAGATCTAAAGTTATCAAGGAAATTCGTAAATAGAATAAATAACTGAAAGAGAAAAAGTGATGATTTGAACATTATGTGTGATTAAAAAAAAAAAGTATTTATTTAATGCTTCAAAATAGCTACATAATTGGATATTATTTTTTTCATTACACAAGGAAATCCCGACTTTAAGCACAGGGTTTCTTATTAGGATACTGGGTATTAATCATTTCTATGACTCTAGTTCTTGCGATAAATATAAATTTACTATTAAGCGTTAAAAAGTAAAATAGAATTCAAATTTAATGATTAAATTTTCTTGAAATTCCAACTGAAATAAAAATTTGTTCAACCATTCAATTTGTACAAGATTGAATTTAATTAAAGTTAATTAAAGTCCATAACATAATAATTCTAATAGCATGGCTCTTTTTAATACCGAGGAAATTAATGGTTTAAATATTTACAAAATACCAAGTTTGAGAAATAATTCAAGGCGATTGAAATTATCCTTATTTTAATTTTCTTCTCTTCGAATTCAATAATTTACTTATTACCATTCTAAAATGGCGGTATTTATAAAACATTTTCCCTTCCTTGGAAGTAACTATAAAATACAAAAGTAATGCAAAATATTAAAGTAGCTTTACTTTTGATGTTATGAAAATGTTATTATTTAGAAGTCCTTCCACTCGTTTCTATGTCGGTTATGTATTAGGTATTTTTTTTTCCACTTCTCAAAAGTTTTTTTTTTAAACCATAAGACTTTTCATTAGCGTACTATCGATATTGTATTTAATTACTACGTTTGTATAAATCTACATATTTACAACATAAAACTTATTGTTGGAATTTTGTTCTATTAATTGTTTTATTTTTTATTTGCCATTCTTAATTTTTATAATCGCATTTAATGCTTCATAGTCTTTCTACGGCTGCAACTTAAGGAGAAAATAATATAGATTTTTAAGTTTTAACTGAAAAGATAAAAACAATTATTGTGACTAATCCAACAAAATCAAATTATTTTAAGAGAAAAAAAATTAGTTTGTTTGTTTGTGTGTGTGTGTGTTTTTTTTTTTTTTTTGTTTAACTTTCTTCTTGAATTTTATTCACAAAGCTATAAAAAAAATAAAATAAAAAAGACTCTCAACAACTTTTAAAGGCTTTCAGTTTAAAAGAAAACTATTTATATAAAAAATAAAATCTTAGTTAATGTTAGTTTTTTTTTTTTTAAATTTAAGTTTTAAACAATTGTTGAAATAGCGAAAGCGTTAAAACGAAAGTGCAGTGAAAATGTTTCGACTATTACCAGCAGCAGAAGAAGCTGAAATAGCAGCTACAGAAACAACGACCACAACAATTAAAAAAATTAATTCGTTTTCAACAAAAAGTGTTAACATTAACATCAACAGCAACAAAACTCAAAAACAATTCTGGCACTGGGGCCATCATCATCATCATCAACATAATCATCATCACTACCACCAGCAGCAACAACTTCATCCTCTTATGTTGATTATTTCCATAATACTGGTGGCTCTTTGCCAGCATGTTCATACTGCAGCAGGTAAGTGTACAGAAGAAATTATATTTATATTTTAAAGCGCCCATCATTATACATAATACAATCGAAAAACAAAAATAAAAACATTTCTTTTCTTTAAATAATAATAAAATATATATATATATATATATATAAAAAAAAACAAAAACAAATAAAAATCACACAAAATAATAATAAATATAAAAAGTACGATTCAAAAATTTGTGGACAAGAAATACAAGAGAAAAAAAATATATTTTTACAACCAACGTTTTTTTTTACACTAGAGAAAAGGTGTTAGAAAAAAATTGGCTAAAGATAAATTATAATTAAAATAAAAATCGAATAAATTTTTTACAAAAGGTAATTGAATCAGTTAACACTCTGAATAAATACAATCGTATAATTTCTTTTTTTGGCAAAATCTCAAAATAATAAATTGAATAATTTTATGGGTTTTAAATAAGTGTTTGGCTTGTCAATAAAACACTTCATTAAAATTTATGTAACTTTTCCTTAATTGTATTTAATAATTTTTTAATCATCTCACGTTTACTTTATATAATCACGAGCTTAATCCGGTACGCTAGGCTATCCCTTATTAGGCGATATTATATATTTACTAGCATGAAAATAGTTATTTAGAAACTAAATGTACTAGATAACATAGGGTTTATCCTAATAGTTCTATCACCCATTCGTCTAATAAAAATTGAACTTTTGAATACTATAAAATATTCTTCAAATTTAACTTTAATAAATCAGTATATTTAATATAAATCTTTTTTCTTCATGTGTCAAAATAATTTCTTCTCATGATAGAACTACTAAAGATAGAATCATTTGGGTGTCAATCGTAATTTTTGTTATGTCAGAATATTAAAAAAAATTAAAAATACAAAAAAAAAAAAAAAAAAAAAAAAAAAAAAAAAAAAAAAATACAACAAAAAGAAACATTAAATAGTTTTGTTTACACTCGATTTTTCAAATATTTTTTGCAAAAATTATTAATTTTATCAATAGGAGAGTTTAATTTCAATCAATTATTTAATCAGTAATGTAATTTTCTGCCTTTAAATAAAATTTAAATATTTCTAAAAATATTTATATACAAATATATTTTTAGTTTGAAAATCATTTTTTTTTTTTTAATCATTTGTTTTGATTTTTTTTTATCATTTTGTTTTATTTTATATGTGACTGGCTTTTCAGGATAAATAAAATTGAGAACATAATTTCCACTGATTATACCTTCTGTAGTTATATTTTGATTTCTTCTTATCATCCTTGCAGGAAATAAAATATATTGTCAAAAGTTCATATTTCGCATTTTATTAAATGAAGTCTCCTAGAAAAAAATATAATATCCAAAGAAGTAAATAAGAACTTAAACTTGGAATCCAGAAGTAGTGAAATGTGGGATTGTTTGAATTTCTGATTTGATGAACAATGAAATAATGTTTTATTGTGTCGTTTGATGTTATTTCCATTGCTTTTTCAGCACAAGAGCTGGAATATAATGGATATTTTAGAAATGCTGTTGACATAAATTTGAATTTAAAATACAAAAATTACAAATTTATAACAACGAAAAACTACTTTTCTGATAACCGATTGTTCGACACAAATTATTCAATTTATTCGTTATTCGAAAATATACAAATTTAAATTATTCGAACACTTAATCGATCGAAATTAATCGACTGTACATTTTTCAATAATTATAATTGTAATATTTTTCGAAATATTTAAATGAGAAATTTGTTAAATAAAATGCACTTCTGTAGTTTTTTATTTTTCGTCCGCCAAAAAATATGAAAATTAATCAAATATTTGAAAAAAGAAGATCTGCATGTAAGTTGATTTATTCATATTTGTCAGTTAGATATCAGTTTGTTGATATTAATGGTGAATTTTCTGGTATACTTAATCTATCTTCGAGTGTTCCTCAGGGTTCTGCATTAGGCCCTCTTCATTTTATATTGTACGTCAATGATATTAGTTTATGTTCTTGCTGATGATATTTTTCTATTATTTTGTACAGATCGAGATAATGGTGATGATGTGCTTGAGGCTAATATGAATTATTGCCTTGTTCGCTTTGAACAATGGTCGTAATTTATACGTAATTTATTGTATATAAACTCATCTAAAACTAATGCTATTCTTTTCAGTAACAGTGAACGTCATATTTTTTACTTAAATATTTTTGTCAGGGGTAATCGATTTTTTTTTTTTTTTTTTTTTTT
>MINK01187600.1:88189-100089 GCA_001735545.1 Phormia regina
CAAAATACTTTCTGTTCAAAAATGAAGAGGAAATCTTATTTCTTACCAAATTATATTAGATACTTTTAGTTTTAAATAATGTGTTGGATTATATTGTTTTTTTTATTGTTAAAACTTAAAATTAAATAAATATATAAATTAAGTCCTAAAAATGAGCTGCAAGTACATGGGCAAATACGACAGATCATTGAAATAAATGTCAGTATTATAATTGAATAATCTGTATTACTTATTTGAAGGTATATCGCATGAGAGTAACTAATTAGTAGTCATGTGGATGTTCAATTACTAGAAGGATGTTATTGAAGGTATACGAAATATATGAGGTGTACAAATAGTTTTGTCCCTAACTGTATGTTATTATGGTCAGTAACTAAATGGCAAAAAATTTGTTGTAATATCGTAATTTGTTGAAACACACATTCAAATATATTAAGGAAACGTCGAAGATAAATATAAAAAAAATTGGGAAGAACACGGAAAATTCGTGAAATATAGTTTCTGGAGTCATGGAATGTGATGTGAAAATAATAAAAAGGTTGGACGAAATTGCACTTTTAACAGAGAAATTGATGTCTTCACAAGAAATTCCTTCGTATTATTAGAAAACACAAGAGTTCAAAATTTTTGTTCTTTACGAAAGATGAAGGTTATAGTTAAAATATTTAAAGCTCAATAAGTTTAATAAATGTTATTTAAATGTTATTTTCTAGAATATCACTACACTACCTATAGTTAACATTTCTTTTTTGTTATTATTCCAAAACATTGAACAAGACTTGCTAAATATATTATTTAAAATCGTATAATTCAATAAGATTAATTGTATATGGAGTATTTACAATTCATTTCACTCTAAAAACTCACAGTTGGCCCTTGACTGCTTTGATTTCCATTAGAATAGGCTTTACTTTGTGTGTGTAAATTAAATGAAGAGTATTGACCATTATAATACAATAACAATGTATTAACATTGTCATTAATTAAAATTATTAAATTGCTTGATTTTTTTTTTTTTTTCTTTTGAGTTTTGTTTATTTCTTTCCCCTTTTATTAAGAATAAAGAGTATAAAAATTAAATTTAGTGACATTTAAAAGCTATTTTAAGAGTTTAAGTTATCACTACTAGTTCAACTATCTTAAAACTAACTACAACTATTTATATAATTATAAACAAACACATGTATGTTTAATCATAATTTTTATGGTTTTATTACATACTATGTAATTGAATTTTATTATGGCAAAATCATAAAGGTGAAACCAAACCAAACCAAATTACTAACATGCAGACACACTAATATACATAAATAATTGTTTAGTATCTATATGAAAGAAAGTTAGTAAGTAAGTAAGTATCTTTTTCTCTTTTTTTTTTTTTTTTTCTTTTTTTGGTTTTTGTAAAAAAAAGAAATGAACACAGATTACTCTAAATATGAGCAAGAAAAAAAAAAGTGAATTACTATAATCAACATTGTCATGTTACTTGCAATCATTATCATATACACTGTATATAAAATTAATGGAAAATTTATGAAAAATTTTACTTAAAGTCTTAGAGTAGACTTTCAGTTTTCCTAAAAAAAAAAAAATGTTATCCACTTTCAATAATTTAATTCTTCTATTTTATATTTATTATTTATTATTCACTATTTTGGAGCTGTAAGAACTTTACTGTATTTTCCTTTTATTGTTATTAATAATAACAATAATAATGAATAATTTATTAAGCAAATAATAAATATAAAACTTAAATATTGTCGCATGAATTTCATTTTAATGATCTAAATTTTATGCTTTAAGTTTTTTGTTTTTAGTATAGCACCTATATATTATACGTTTTACCTAATTGTTGCATAAATGTCAGATAACAACATATAATTTTTTACTATTTTTATACTAATTATATTAATCTTCTTATTAATATTAACGGGGAAATATTAAACATGTTCATAAAATAAATCGGTATGTTAAAATAAGTGAAAACAGAATCTTGTTCAACGTGTTTTGTTTATTATATATATATTTTTTTTTACTGACCTATGATCAATGTAATTAAACTTGGATTTTTTTTCTTAACAGGAACAAGGTGAAAGAAATATAAAAAATAAGACTACAATTATTTTTTTTTTTCAATTGGAAACGGTGTATTACTTTTAAATGCAAATACACAAATGGAAAAAGTAACAATCATTTCATGTTTTTAGTAACAACTTACAACTAACTAACTGATTTTCTTTTTTTTTTTTTTCCTCTTCTTAATGGTTTAAATTGTTGTTGGCTATTTGTAGCAGGAAAAACATACAATTATAGGCAAGTTTGAGTGGAAGAATTGTTGTATAGATGATGGTGTATTAGAGCCTACAATATTTTGATTTGGCTTGTGCTCAATTTAAAATTAAAGGTTTTCTTAACAATTTCTGAACATTTACAAAAAAAAAAAAAATTGACTATTTTTTACTTTCACTTTTATCATTTGTATTTGTGATTTTTCTTTTTTGCTTGAGTCACTTTTGAAGTGGTGGGGTATGTCAGAGTAATTTCTTATCTTTGACTTTTATGTGCATCATAACGACGAAGACGTACTTACTATACTTACAGACTGAGTATGTGGTGGTCATTCTTCTAATGGTAGAAACATGAAAATATGCAGTATCTTAGATATAGAGTTTGTTCAAATTAAAATGAAATGATAAAAAGAAAGAAATGAAATTAATCTTTAAATTAAATTCCAAACATGATCGTTAACATAAATTAAGTACATGATGCCAATATATGGCTGTATGTTTATATATGTGGATGACCCAAAGTAAAATTTATAAAATTTAGAATTGATTACTTGCAAATTGAGTGAAGAGATAATTGAATGATTTCTTTCTATTCCTAGTTACCGATTCACCAATAAAAATTATAAAACTACCGGCACAGGCTCCTGTTATACGTTATAGTCGTATTGAATTACAATCTGAAGAAAAATTGACTGCAGCAAATGAGTCCTTTATAACTACAACAGATGGTGGAGCGGGTATGTTACAACAAACGGAGGCAGATTTTCAAAATGATGATCCTTTAGGTTTACTCAATTTAAGTGGTGCAATGAATTCATTAATGCCACGTCAAAATCGTGGCAGCAGCAGTAATTGTCCAAGATCTTGTCCACCAAGCGTAACAGTAGGTGCTGAACCAGTATGTGGTTCGGATGGTTTAATTTATGCCAATTTATGTGATATGAAAAAGAAAACTTGTTCTAGAAGTGGTGCCATAAAGGTATTTCAAGTCATAAATGAAAAGAAGTAAACAAATAAATACAAAGAATATATTGTTTGTCTATATTTTAGGATGTTAGAGATGGTTGTGAAAGAGCTCGTGGTTCTGAATGTAAGCATCGTTGTCCAAGTGAAAAGGATCCCATATGTGGTACAGATGGTCGTACTTATTTAAATAGGTAAACAAGGAAAATTATTATTAATTCCGAATTAATATACTTTTAACATGCATAACTTTAATTTTAGATGTATGCTACGTGTTCAAGCTTGTCGTGTTGGAATGGCGGCCGTAAAAATGGCCCATGTAGGGCCCTGTAGTAATACAAGTGCCATACGTGAATCATGTCCGGTGGATTGTAACAGTGCCCCTAAGGATGGCCCCATTTGTGCTTCAGATGGCAATGTCTATAACTCCACCTGCGAAATGAAATTATTAACTTGTGGACAAGGAGTGGTGAAAACAAGTCGAAAACACTGTCAGTCAACCAGAATGTGTCGTGAATCATGTTGGCGTGTGGCCAGACCAACTTGTGGTTCAGATGGTAGACTTTATGCTAGTCCCTGTAAAATGCGTTCCTCCAATTGTGGCAAACATGTGTTTGAAGTGCCACTATCATTCTGTATGCCTCAAGAACGCAATGGAAATCAAATAGAAAACTGTCCCACCGAATGTCCAAAAAGCGATAGTTCTGCTTATGTTTGTGGTAGTGATGGTAATATCTACTCCTCGTTGTGCGAGTTGAAAATGTTAAATTGTGGACCCCAGCGTAAATCCATACAAAAGATGAGCATGGATAAATGTAAAACACGTTTATCCAGGTGTAAACAATTGCCTCCATGTAAAGACTTTAATAATCTTTTTGGTTCTATATTCTCTTCCAAGAAAAGTGATAAATTATGTGGTACCGATGCCAAGACCTACAATAATGAATGTGAATTAGCTCATGCAACATGTTTGTAAGTTTTATTAAGTTTTTAACGTTTTTTTTTTTCTTGTTTGGTGCGTAATTTAATTTTAAATATCTTTGTGTAAAAATTCCAGGAGAGGAGTGAATTTAGCCCATATTGGTCCCTGTACAGATTTAAAATCTCCACCCAAGGATTGTGGTGAACGTTGCACTAAACAAGATATCGAAGGGGGGCCCGTATGTGGTTCTGACGGCAATACATATGCCAATAATTGTGAATTCAAACGCAGAACCTGTCATTTAAGGGTTGTACAAGTATCCCTGAAAAATTGTCTTTTAACAGCTGACTGTGAAACTGATTGTGACGCACAGCCACCAAATTTTGTGTGTGGTTCAGATAATAAATTCTATAAATCTGAATGTCATATGCGAAAGGAAAACTGTGGCAAACATGTTTTTGTTGTGCCACTCAAGAGATGTCTAAGTAGCGTACAATTTAAAGGGTGTGCTAAAATTTGTCCACCCGATTTTGAACCAGTCTGTGGTAGTGATAATATGACGTATTCGAATGAGTGCTTTTTGGATATGGAAAATTGTCACAGTAATAATACAATATCAATATTACATTATGGAGTTTGTGGTCGACCTGAAGCGCCATCAACGAATTTCTTATATTAATTATAATTATAATAATACAATCTATATTTCAAAAAAATTTGCTAAACGATTGATTATTTTTTTATATACTATTTAATATATTTATGAAATTATTTATTTGCTTAGTTTAATAATTGTTATACGATAAGACATTTTTTATATCTAACATTATAATATAAAATTTAATTAAAAACGAAAAAAAAGGAAAAAAACTGAAATAAATAAATAAAATTGTGTGATTATAAATTAAGCGGAATCATCAAAGAGTTTATTAAGACAAGCCTTAATTTCATGAGGTTTATATTTAATATATTTATCAGGATTTTTACTAAATTGTACACCAGCATACCTATAACAAAGAAGAAATTATAAATGTATAAAAATGTTAATTATATTTATTCCAAATTAGGTGAAATAAAATGTGTCGATCATAGCTAATTCCAATAGGATTTAGTTAAGGATAATAAATAGTCGATTTGTATTTAACCATAGATGAATGGAAATCCACTAAATCGACTCAAAAAGTGATTATTAAGGTGCGAGGATTTAAAAATCAATAATGTTGGTATAGGATATAAAGGCAAAATCTATATATAAAGAGAAAATAAATCAATATACTTACATATTGAAAAATTCATTATATTTAGGCAATATATGTTCCTCATTATCACGTTTAATACCCTGTCTAAGAGTAACATCCGGTATAGAGATGCCTCTTTGAATTTTACATGCCTCCTCAAAGTCTTTGTTAAAGGTCTAAAAAATTAAATTATCTATTAATACCTATGTAATATATTTTATTTTTATTATAAAATTTACCAAAAACTTTTCCTTTAAAATACTGCGATCTTTATCCTTAACTTTACCCTGTGTAGGTTTGGGCAATTCATCCAAAGGTGATATATTCGATAGCATTTTTGACCAGGTTTTTTGATACGAAAATTTTAATTCCTTAATAGTTTCAATATAACTATTGCGACATTCGGGTTCGGCAATTGTAACAATATCTATCAAATTTGAAGTTATTAAGGAGTTTAATATGTAATTGATGTTATTTAAACGGAACAAATGTTTGGTGGCCTGATCATTGTATTGTTCACATTTATTCATTATAGAAAGATTTAACTCTGCTAAAGCTTTTTCTACAAATGACAAAAACAAAAATATTTACTTCAAAAACATAATTAAATATTAAAGAAACAAAAGGATGCTTACTTATATAAATTGCCAATAAAGCCTTATTGCGTTCTTCTTCGTTCAAATGTTTTTTCATAAGTATTGTATCCAACTGTGTGGAGTAAAGAACATCCGGCTGTAGTATTACACCTATGACATCATAGTGATTCAAAAGATTTTCAATAAACCATATTGTATTCGATGTTAACTCATGCACTGTAGCATCCTTGGGTACATTGACATAACCTAAAGTACTAGAACTCATACCAACTATATTTGTAGTTGAATCGCCTTTTACGACTTCCAGGAAATGTTCTAATGCTTTGGCACCCTTAACATTAATTTGAACTTATTAATTAAGTTATTACTAAAAATTAACTTTCCACACTTACCGTATATTGTAATTTATTTAAAACATTTGTCAATTGTTCTCTTTGCTGAGCATCATAAGTACGATCAATGTCAGGTTGTAGCAATAAAACGTTTTTTAGGGTTTTAAATATACCCAAAGCCGAAGTCCATTCTTTGCGCGAGATACTACGCATTATGCGACTTGTAATGGCATCGGCATCTCTAACCACCATATCAATCGATTTATAGGCCAATTTAGCAAATACATCGGATTGTTTCGAATTTGGTATGATTTCTTGCATTAAAGCACGTTCCCAATTTAAAAGACGCTGTAGTCCAAGCAACATTACTAAATATTTATCTAATTCTTGATCACCATCTGCGTACTCATCAGAAGACAAGTGTTCGGAATGAGAAGTGGCTTTTTTAATTGAAATACCAGTGGATTGCTCCAAAGTTTGAGTGGCCTTTAAATACAATTTATTAGCTTTACGTTCAAATCTGGTTAAGAAAAGAAAAATTTGTATAATATTTATAGAATTGTACGTAAAAAATATGTATAAAGAACAAATACTTACATTTGTTGTAGACGTATTGAGGGACTTTTTTTAGTTTCCTGGCGTCCAGAGAGACGAGATTTCTAAAAAAAAATTAACATAACCTCAATAAAAACTCAACATTTTCTTTATTTATTAAATTTTAAAACAGAGAAAACCGCATTTTTTTCAAAATAATAAATTTTATTTAAATAAAAATATAAAAATAATTAAATTATAAACTTAAAAATATAAACAAAAAATTTATTATGATCAACACAAACACAACATAAATTTTCTTAAAATGGCGAATTTTCTTGAAGTTTTTTCTTGTTTTTTTTTTTTTTTTTAGGTTGAGAAAACGTTTTCAAACATTTCTCTAATGCAATGGCGGTCTTCTTTGGATTTTATACCAATACTCTTAAGATCAAATGATTTGATATCCATGAGAGTTTGACAATCTATGCCAGCTTTTTCAAAATTTTCACAATAACGCTCCAAGCCCAAAGTTTTCAATAATAATTTAATACTTAAAGTATGATTTAGAACAGAACAATTTTTGCTGTCTTCCAATTTAGGGCTAATACCACTGACATCGGCAGAGTCATTAGAGGGCGATGTTGAAAAATTACTACTAAATGCTGGACATGGACTTAGGAAAGTCGTGTTATCACCGTATTTGGGCGAGGCTGTATAAGTTACTACAGGTTTAGGCAACAATGTTGGTTTCTTGAATTCCATAAATGACGAACTGTGATGTGCTGTTATGGGGCTTGCAACAGATCCGGGTAGCTTATAAATGGGAGACAAGCCAGGTGAGCGAAAGTTTGTGTGTACTGGTGTAAAAGAACGTCTGCTAGCCATGATATTATGGACATCTTGGTAAGTATGTACGGTTGAATTGAGTGGTGTCGGCGTTAAATTGAATTTAAACTCTCTAGGAGCGGTGAAAGTCGGTGTTCGACAATCTTCCATTTTATTACTTTAATTTATTTTAAAGAATTTTATTTTCTTTTCTATAATTTGATTTCGATATTAACACATACAGAACGATTACGTTACTAAATATAATAGCATAATGTTTTCTTTCCAAGTATTTATAACGGTTTGCTATTGGAAACTGAACGAAAAATTTATATAAACCTATTGTTATCGTATTGGTTTATATTTATATTATTTTTGTAAATATAGCATAGTGCAAATGAGAAGAAACTAAATTAAAAGATAAAGAAAGTGTGTATATGATCGACACTCGGTCTGTATATCACATCTTATTTTATTTACATCCTTTCTTAAACCCTTTATTGCTTTTAATTACTTTTGATCCTATTTTGTTTTTCAGTTTACTAATATTTGAATTAATTTGTTTGTTTTTGCACAAAAATAATTCCTTTGTACAATAAAAAAATAATATACATACATACAAATGTATGTATATTTATATATAAAAAATAAACGAACTTAAAAAGAATTGAACTCACCAATGCCTCATTGCCCCAACTGCTACTTTTCTGATGATCTTTTAAATTTTGCAAAGAACGAAATACCACTTCTCCTCTTTCGGTGGCATAAATGGCAGTATATTCAAATCTTAAATTTTGTTCCAACCAATGGGATATTGTAAACAATTCTTCTCTCGTACTTTGAGTTAACTGTCTAAAAGAAGTGTATTCATCATTTGATGAATCATCTTCACTGTAGATAAGATCCAAAATATCGACAGGTTTCAAGGGCGAACCATTTTTTTTCAACAACAAACGATAGTGATTATTTAGGCCCTCACAGCCAGTATTAAAAAGGCTGGTGACATTTTCCAACTCAACGCTCTGAGAATTATGGTGAAGAAAATATTCCATGGCTGACCGTAATCTACCCAAAGCTTCTAAAAATATGCCAACACTACCCTCAGTGGGCCCTTGATGTATAAGATTGCAGACCTCTTGTGAGACATCATAATGCGATAATACTGTTTCCAAACAATTGAGGGTGGCTTCCAAATCTTATAAGAAAAAAATGTTGATCATTTAGACTATTATTTCTTCTACAAATTAACTTACTATGCTGACGTTTTTGTAATTGTTCAGTTTCCTGGTAAACAGGCAATATGGTTTGTTCAAGTTTTCCCAAGCGATTCTCAAATACAGTTAATATATCGGACATCTGATTGGACAAGTCATGATATTTATCCACTCTTTCTCTCAACAGAACCAAATTCGATGTTTCCTATATAAGAAAGATAATAAAAATTAACAATACATTCCAAACTTCAATTAGTAAACTTTAATAATTTACCTTTTCCAATTTAGAATGAACTTGCAAACTTGTATCTAAATTATTCATTTTTGGTTTTGTAGAAAAAAAAAACAAATGATTAAAAAATAAATTTGTTGCACTGCCTTATCTGGAACTGCTTTACCTTTATCAGGTTTGGGTGAAAATTTTTTTGTTTAAAACAGTGATGGTAAATTTTTGTTCACGAATTATTGATGCTTTAATTTTCTAATTTGTTTAAATTCAATGCGAGTTTTGTGACAAATAGCTTCAAAAAATATATTATTATTATTTAATCATACTCAAACAGAATTTATTTCCTTTTATAGCTATTTTTATTTGTTTTATCACATTGATGAAAACTTTGCTGTATAAACAGTGAGTTGGCTTCAACTGCAACTGACAGCTAAAGTATATCCATGCATTTACCAAAGCATAACTATCAAGTACACGCACATCTACAAAAACAACAATTGCTTGTATTTTGTTAGTGTAAAACTACTCCTCCCAATGTCAAAATGATATGAACAGAAAATGAGAGAATAAATGAGAGGAATACTAAAATGCTCACGAAAAAAATTACATTTACATGGAACGAAACGAAATCAATACGCCAAACTTCTGCGTAAAGTACTTCAAAGATGAAAAATGTTCAACTCAGAAGTGCCGAAGTACGTAAGTTAATTTTTTCTGATGATTTGTTCTTATTTTAATATATTTCCGATGAATGGGAAATTTAATAGCAATTCAACATTTCAACAGATAACAAAATTTAATTTTTACATCTTTATATTATGTAAAATTTTAATAACAAAATAACATTGAGTCTACATTAGGCAAATTTTTATCAAGACAAACGTCAAATAATTGTCTAATGTAGACTGAATTTGTCAATATTATTGCAGCGTTACACTACGTCTCCAAAAAGAGATTTTTATTTCCTACCATAAGAAATAACGTCGGCAGAATAACGGGACCAAACTGTTATTTCCAACTTTAGGTTAAGGGGTGGAGAAAAAGTAGATGAGAAATTTTAATTTCATTTTGTCTTTTTTTTTTTTTAACAAAAATCTTATTTTTTCTCTGTTTTTATTTTTTATTTGTCTTTTTTTAAACAAAATCAATTTACTTTCCATCTTTGTTTTGTTAAAAAAAAAAATAAAAATTTGATAAAAGAACAGTAATTTGACAATAACAACATTAAGCACTATGATTGTTCGAGAAAATAAAAGAAACCATGATTTACAATGATGGTTTCTTTTATTTTCTCGTACGTTTTGACAATGATTTTGAGTATGTTTGTATAGAAATTTTTTATCAGTGTTGCCGTTAATCTGTTTATCAATAGAATTTTATTTAAGAGGAAAAATATACTTTTACTTTAATAATTATTCCATTTTACTAAGAATGCATATTATTTACAACATAAATTAATGTTAACAATATAAATAAATCAAGTATACAACAAAATGTATAATAGAAAAGTATTTTTACTGCATAACTATTTATTGTTAATTTATTTTAAGATACAAAAGTGGACAGTTCTTACTTTTGTTTATAAAATATATATTTTACTTGTTAAAATTTGTGTATGACAAATCGGCATGTATCGACTAAAACGGCTGGGCCCGATCAAGGTAAGCCGCTGATACAATTGACTAAGTCGAAGATAAAAACGCTATTATATATTTTATTTTCTGTATTTTGGGACTTCAGAGCCGTTTTTAAGATAAATTTTATTTTTTCTGTTAAAATATATTCAAGAATACAAATTTTTCGGTGTAATAATAATAATTAATATGACTTGATTCTGCCGAAGTTATTTCTTATGTTAGGAAATAAAAAATTCTTCGTGAAGACGTAGAGTAATATATCTTAAAGAGAGTGCAAGTATTTGACAATTCGGACAACTCAATGTCTATGTGTAGACTAGGGGTAAAAAGCACTTTAATCAGTGCTAAAAGTGCTGCGTGACAACACTGATTTTTACTCGTTTATGACATAGTATAATACAAGCAATTGTTGTTTTTGTAGATGTGCGAGTACTTTATAACTATGCTATGGTTTATGATGGTAATAATGCACAAACCTGCGCCGACTTGCTTTAAGTCGGTTGAGTCGAGCCGCCGGAAGTTTTTCAAGAGCCGCCGCCTTAAAATGGCTCAAATACAGCCACTATTTCGGTCAAACTTCTAATAAATTCATAAATTTTAGGAAATTCATTAAATTTTAAATTAACATTAATAAACCTGTGTTTATGAATTCAGTTAAAAATTATCTTGTTTCAAAATTTATAAATTTATTAAAAAATAATTATTTATTAAATTTTTGTATTGAAAAATGTTTTACCGGTTTCAACTAAAAATTTGCACTTTTCGGTAAAATTCAACATTTCACTATAAATTAACAGCCATATCATAGAGCAACATATAGAGGAGAAATTCTCGATTGACAATTAAATAAAATTGTTATTTGGAAACAACAAAATAAATTTGATTCGAAGTATTTTGTTGTTGCATGAGTTAGGTTTTTGACAACCGACTTAGGTTTTTGATAATTAGTTTCGTCTCTTGTTACTCTTTGAGCCATATTCAAAAATAATAATATATACTTGATAAAGGTTTACTAACTTTATCTTATGGAAATTTATATACAAAAAGTTAGTAAACCTTTACCAAACACAAAAAATTTTTCACAAAAAATTTATTTTATTACAAAAAATAATTTACTTTTTT
>MINK01187601.1:0-14584 GCA_001735545.1 Phormia regina
CCCTATGAATATATTGCCAGAAAAAAAGTTATACCCCTAATGTATGTTTTAAATTTCATGGTATTTAAAAATATATGTATGTTGTCGTATTTTATATATGTAAAGAGAAAACACAATTTTTCATAATTATTATTTATAATTATTTTTTTTTTTGTTTTTTTGTTTGCTTTTTTTTTGTTATATTTAAAAAAAAATTATGTAAATGTTAAACTGCAATTAAAATTTAAACACTGTTTTTTTCTTACCGGTACTGAAATCTATGTATAGTATAGTTGATTTTTATTCGAATTCGTGGTAATTAGGTTTTTTTTTATAAAAATTTGGTTTTAGTTTGAATATTAGCATGTTTTTTTTTTTAAATTTCATGTTTTTCGAGTTTTTGTTTTTACATTTTTACGAATTAATGCAACATGTAACAAACAATTTCGATCAATAAATCAATCAGTCACATGGTTGGATTTGTTGGAGTATGATGGATTGATTGGTTTTTATTTGTTTTAAGCAGTTCCAATAATTAAAATAAGAACACGCCAACATATGATTAAAAAAAAATCAAAATAAATAATTTAGTAATAAACATATTGTAATGTATATGAGGAGATAGTAGTAGGTACTTAGTTTTGTTTTTATTTTATTAATTTATATTAAGTAAATGTTAAATTATATTGTTAAGATGGTTCGATTTTTGGGTCAAACACAACTACAGTTGGAATAATAATAATGATAATAATAAGATAATTGATTACAAAACGATTTACTAATAAGGAGGCATGGTGGTTACAAATTGTCAACACTACTTTATTAAAACACTTAAAAAATAATTTCATAAGAATTACGTTATTATACTAATAAAATTAAATATAAAACTACATTACTAATTACTTGGGAAATGAAAAAAAAAAAAAAAATTGGTAATAAAAATAGGATCAGAAGAATAAGAAAAAGTTGAAGAAGGTATAACAGGATATAACTACAAACATTTAGAATGTGTGAAATAGAATGAGCGATTACCCAACAAACATTGATGGTTTAGATGATTTTAACTACTTTTTATTGAACTCTTTTTCAAATGTCAATCGTTTAATATTCATATGTACTTTATTACTAAAACTGTCCTCTAATATTCCCCTTTGGGTGTAAGCCTAAAGTTTTTACGATCGGTCTTTGTAACTAAACTTTGTTTATTTATGAAACTACAATTTAAAAAAAAAAAGAAATACTTTTAAATTTAATTTCTTAAAAAATGTTAACAAAGACATATCAGCTCTACTGTTACATAGAAAGTTTGAGCGCAGCATGAATATTATATAATATAAATTTAAATGTCGCTTTAAAAAATTTCAAGAAATCCTAAAAATGATTTCAACGATATGATATGGAATTATGGGCACTGACAGTGACAAGCTAAGACATGCAGGATAATGCATATTTTTTAATATTTCAATAAATCAAACTATTAAAAGTTTATTACTAATGTTATAATTCTATTTCATTGCTGCCATATATATATTTTATTTTTTACATTTACATAAAAATTTGTTCAGGATGGCCTTTCATATTTTAAAAAATGAATCTATTTTTTTATTTTCTGCTTAAGAACATGCACATACAAGGCATACAAATTATACAAATGAATAATGTCATTGGGAAATACTTATAGTTAAAAACATGAACAATTGTCTTACTAAAGAAAATAAGAATAATTCTGTAATATTATTCTCAAAAAAATCTTGGAAGTTTATTTATACATCTTATACTAATTCCAAATTTAAATAAATTAAATTATACGTTTTCGAATAACGTATTCGGTGAGATTTTCTTATTAAACATTTTATAAATCCTACTTTGACCGAAAGAAAAATTTAATGTCTATATACTGATAAGGAACTATTAATAAGTGTATGGATCTATATAGTTTCTTTTGTAGTATAAACAATTATAACTGCCACGCCTCCTATCGATTTGACACCGATTTCATTAGTTGATTAATTAAAATTAATTTTAAAAGTTAGTTTTAAATAAAATATAAATTTTAAATATATAAATATGTTAAATTATTTTGTACATTAAGAGGAACCATTAATACGAAAAAAAATCCGTAAACCGCTTTGAATAATATTAAATGTTTCACAAATAAAATATCTAAAAAGGTACTAAAGAGTTATTCAAGGATATTTTCAATTAAATATTTATTTAAAGCTTAACAAACACCTGTACTATATATCAAGACTGTTATTATTAATCTTTTTGAACAACAAAATTGAAACATTTCCTCCCCACGCTCATAAAATATGTTGTTTTTGGTCAAAATGTCACAATATTTAGAAGTAATTTAGTAATTTAGAATATAATTAATTTCCTTAAGTTATTGGAATTGAATTTAAATATTATTTTTAAAAAATTCCATATTTTGAGCTTCATGTCATAAAACTGATTCTGAAAAATGATTTGTTAAAATCCTAAAATAACGTGGGGAAAAAAGTTTAATATAACCGAAAATAATAATATTTAATTTCACTTTATATCATTATATTTGTTATTAAAATCAAATAATATTAAAGTTAGATTAAACAACTACTAAACATAAGTAGTTTTTGGAAAGAAAAGATATATTATATTATCAAAATACTATGTGCGTATAGAACATTAATACAGTATGTATTTGCACTAAATCATTTCATTAAAAAAAAATAAAGAGGAATATTATTCGGTTATGAAACTATAGGCGCGTAACCATACTTTTGGAAAAGCTATCGAATGCCAAACTCTAAGTTACAAAAATCCTAAAGTAAATTAATCTTTAAGATAATTTTTAAAATTGACTTTAAAAATTAGAAAGCTTTGACCAGGATAATTTTTAATTTAGTATATGTTTTAATCGGATAATGTTAATATTTTCTTTTTAATTTAATACCTATCTAGATAATACCTAAATAGATCTACATTTTAAAAATAAAGTTATTCAAATGAAATAAGGAAGATAATAATGAAATCGAATTTAAACAAATATTTGAAGTAAAATAAAGAATAAAGTGAACTTATTTTAGTTATTAAAAAAGTTTTTTTTTGTTTTTAATTCTGCTGTTTTATAAGAATTAGGCGTTTTACTCGATAATGAAAGAATTTATATATCAAGAGCCAAACTTCGCGCCATTAAACAAAAATATATATATTTAACCATCTCGTGCAAAAATTACTCTAATCTTATTTAAATTAGCAGAATAACTTTCAGATGAATTCACTTTAAACCAAAAGTGAGGATGTGATGAATTATCTCGCCAAAGTGCGCATAAAGAAATTAGATTTTCGAAGAAACTTGAACTGCAGATAAAGGAATGCTAATACGCCCTGAATCATAAGTTATCAATGATAATATAGTAAAACAATTTTCTATATAAACTTCAACAATTCAAAAGTATTATTTGTTTTTAATATCTACTTGTATTTAAATAACTAAAATTTGCCGCTTGTATTTTTATTTTTTTTTTTAATATTTACATTATCGGTACATGTAACATAGGTTACGCGCCTGTTTCACTTTAAACTTTGTAAAAAAAAATAACGTTTCATTTTGTTTCAGTTGTGTAAAAGTCGTATGCTTAAAATTTTTAGAGTTATGTTATTACTATGGTATTCCTTATTAAGATAATTAAGATAGAGGAAAATAAAAAAAAGTGTTTTACTTAGATAACTGATAAACATATACATAAACATAACAATAAAATTAACTAAATATTAAATTGTAAGTGAAGGTTGTGTAAAAGTAGGATGGATTTCGTTTAAAAGACTAAATAATATTTATGCCTTTACAACAAAATGTCCCTTAATTAGGTAATAAAATTATAATATGAAAGATATGTGGAGAGTTTTAAATATAAATAAATTATTAAATATACATAATAAGTAAATAATAAATATAAACCTTAAAATCACCCATAATTCTTTTCAGTTCTGTTCCCTAAATATGTTTTATATGTTTAATATGTATAATATATGCAGCTATATATACTACTTCTTTACCAGTAAGTTCCAATGCATAGGGGTATTCTTTAGATGTTTTAACACTTCAATTTCATATTCATAATGTTGTTGTACTTTTGAAGTTATTGTGTACTTGACTAGGCTCAAACAATTGCACTAGTTTAGTTTTGTATTTGTGTATGTATTTGTGTTTTGTAGCACAGTGTAATAATATATATGTATAGTACAAAATTATTTAATCAATATTATACTATTCAAATTCGTACATTGAGGAAGCGAATTGCTGTAAGCGAATTTTAATGAGGTCAACAAAAATTCGTTTTATTAAACAAATTTTGTTTTCCTTAATTGAAATTCCATTGAAACTACTATAAAATTAGATTAATACAAATGAAATTTTCGATATACAATTTAAGTTACTTAATTAGTTTAATAGAAAAAATAGTTCAATATGGGGTAAAGAATTACATACTTAATTTAAAAAAAAATATATATAGATAAAATAAATTGTCGGAAGACAAGAGACACACCATCCACCGCCATTATTTTCAGAGCCAATTAATAATATTTATATTATTAAATATAAACATATGTTTTAGTGCAGAGAAATGATATTGCATACTCACTTCTCAACTGCATATACATACATATTTTTTATAAATTATTACTTGTTCAATAAAAAAATAATTAAATCAATAAATAAATAAATAAATATATAAATAAATAAATAAAAAAAATCAATTTTAAAATATAAATAAACAATAAGATATATAAGATAATTTAGGTAAATAATAAAAAATTCTTCGATTGAATGAAGCATTTAAATAAAAGGGTTTGACTTACTTGAGTTTGTAAACGGGTAAGACCGCGAATCCATAATATTTGACCAGCACGTGGTTTTTTGTCAGAGTCAATAGAGTCGAAACGTTCTTCTCCCAGATTCATGCCATCGGTATACTCTTCAGGATGTCCGCGTCCCCATCTAAAAAATTAGATTATTAATTTGGTTTTAATAAAAAAAAAAACTAAAAACAAAATTGCATAATGTCTAAACTCTCTAGAATTTAATTTCTTTTCAAGTTAAAATTTTCCATATGGATTAGAAAATTAAATTTAAAACAAGTGAATTATAGTCATGCCCGAACACCATATGATGCGCTATATAATTGCAAATGTACGTTAATTAATATCTCTAATCTGTGATTCTAAAATAAACACAAAGTTAAATAAAAAAAAATACCTCAAAAATTCTGCCTAACAATTTTAATTTATATCATATATTTTAAGAGCAACGTAATTTGAATTTAAACGAAATTGGGGCTATAATTTTCTTTTATACACACCAGCTTAAGGACAAATAAAAATTTCGCCTTAAAGTATGCTTTCATATTTATAAATAAAAACTCGGTTTGTTTAATTTAAAAATCTGTAAACAAAAACATAGCAAGGGATTCAAAAAATCAAAAACACGTTTTTATTAGAATAATGTTAAAGGATTTCATAACATTTGTACCAATGTACTTTTTGACCGATTTGAATCAAAATTATCGCGATGTTCATTCGTATTGAAAAAATCTTAATACAGATTTACTAACCACTTTTTTAAACTTTTTTAAATTTTACTAAAATAGTTCAATTTTATCAAAATTTCAATAAAAATTTTTTAAACACAACAAAATATAAACAGACCATTTAAAATAATCTAGCGAACATAAATTCACAAAAATTGTATTTAGAAGTGTCCAAATTTGTAAACTACCAAGAATTCTATTGATCTTTTAAAACGTAGCATTCATTTTCAAAAATACAAAACCTGATGCTTCATTTATCCTACTTACCACGGACAGATTTTTATTTTTTTCTTATAGAATATATATTTTTTCTTTTTAAATAATAAAAAGTATAAAATAAATGCATTATTTAAAAAATTTTTAGCGTAGTTTTGAAAGAGCATTTTTAGGCGCATATTTTCAAAAACTAAATGCATAAAAATACGACCCTTAGTTATAACTTTTAGCAATTTTTCAAACATCCAAAATACTATAGCATGGCATTGTAGAGCATTACAAGCTATAAAGAAATTTGATATTAATGAGACAACCAATATATTTTATATTTTTTCAAGTATAATTTTATTTTTGAGAATCACTTTTTAAATTTCTTTTTTACTAGTTTTGCTAGAATTTCAAACGAACAAATCTATTGTAACATTTGAATTAAACAATTTAAACGGATTTTATTTCCAATCATGAAAAAAAATTGTTCTTAAAAATTCGAACTTTAAAAGAACAATCAAAACGTAATTCAAACTAAATAACCAGTAGGTTTTACTAAACTACTGGTGTGTTTCATTTTGCGCTGTTGAGGTTGTTTCTTTTCTACTAAATTTCTCTTCTATAATAGAAACAGTAAGGAGCTGTTACCTAAACTACAAACTGTACTATAAAGATTAATATCGTTGGTATCATTTGTTGCTATAAAATAAAAAAAAAAATACATATTTCAAGTGAATATTTTTTAAATAATAAATATTTAAGTGCCTTGATTTGTATGGGTTTAAAAAGTTGCAAACATAAATCACACAACTTTTGTCAAAAAAATACTAAGGACGTCTAATTTATATTGAGCAAAAAATTTGTTAAAAGTTGTTTCATTCTCGCGAAATTAGAATTTTAGTAAACTTTTCAATGATTTTATTTTAATAGTATTTTATTAAATTTTGAATATATGAACACTTTCTTCTATCCTTAATTATATTTTATGGCATAATTGGAATGCTCTCATTCAATACTATTAATATTTGCATTCATTAAAAGCTTTAGTTGCACAAATAATATTTTGGAATCTCCGGTCCATAATTGATTAAATTTATCAATGGTTAAATAAGGATATAAATGTCCTCAAAAGCTAAAATTAGATTAGATTTCTATGGTACATTTAAATCTTTTACATTGCACCTTGAACTATTTGTACAAACATTCTTTGGTGTTTTACTTTATGTGGGAGGTGGGCTTTGAAATGAAGCTACAACGGACATATAAGAGATGGGCGGTAAAATGGGCGGACCACGCTCATTTTTTATTTCCGAGTTTACATTGGTCCTTGAACTATTTGTATAAAATTTCATGTGTCACCTAATATAGGATGTGGGCAGACCACGCCCACCATTCTTGTTTTTCAAGTTTATATCAATTCTCGAACTATGCTTACTAAATTTCATTATGATATATGCTTCTTTGTAAGAGATATCAGCAGAAAACCATACTAAAAGTACCTTTTGCTTCTAGTTTTTTTTTTTGTCAATTATCCAATTTTGCTCAATCCCAAACAAGACAAATTTTTGAGTCAAATTTCGTCGCCCTATTCTGTTTTCAATAGACGAACGGACATAGCTAGATCGTTCCAAAATCGAAGCCTGACCCAGAAAACATATACTTTACTAAATGCCAAAATCAGTAATAGCCCCTCATCTTATCGATAGTGGGTATAATAACAATTCATTATACAAAAATTGGGATTGTATTTATATTAAATACAGATTATAAAATGAAATGTTATTTCTTTGAAATGAAAATTAAAAAATTTTTGGTTTTAATAAAAGCAAAAGAGGAAAAATCCTTTTAACTTAATTTTGGTAGAAATAATACCATAATAGCATTAAAGTAAATCTACATTTTCTATTTTGTTTTCTAATTAGATTTTTGAATAAAGTAAATCATTATCAATATTGCGACTATATTTTAAAAATGTTTAATATTATTTATTGAGGGATATAAATGTCAGAATCATCGACTATTTTCACATCACTTGATTTAGTAAAATAATTGTTTGCAATTGTTTGAAATGATCTTAAAAAATTAAGCACTCATATTCCTTTGCTGTCATTTTTGTTTAATATTGACAAGAAAAGTTTTATTCGATGAAAATGTTTTAAAATCGAAAAATAAGGCCAAAGTATTTAATGTTTTTAAGGTCCGGTTTTATACCGTTTCTGATTTTAATATCATTTCCTTAAGTCCAAACTAAGTTGAGAAACATTCAAGTAAAAGCTCACACTAAAAAAACTTCAAGCTTTTATTTATTAACATATTTTTCAAGAGTTTTTCATCAACTAAAATTCATAGTTTTATTTAATTTATTCTAAAGTTTTGTCTACTTATTATTTTAACCGTTTTTTTCTTTTTGCATATCTCTTACTTCAAATTATTATTTGCTTATAATGATGTCAAAAATCGTTAAAAACATCATATCTATTTTTTTATGCACAACATTTGTTGATGGCACCTTAATGTAGCACCAAAAGTAAATTTTAGTTTTGTTTATGAAAAGGGAGAGGAGCTTTCTTCCCATAAAGGTTATCACAATGGGTCTAATGGCGTCCGAATGCACTCGCAATATCGGTCGACCCATGAAGGAACTCATATAAAGAAATCTGCTGTTTAAAAGCTACGAAATTAAAATGGCGTTGGTGCAAAATATATACCCATAGAGGAGATTCAGTTAAACCAACCTCTAAGCAGATTTTAAAAAAATTAAAAATTTGTTTGAGTTTGTATTTCATTTATTTATTAATTGACAATATATGCCCTTACTATACTATATAATAGCAAAAATAATACTTGAAATGTATTAAAATATTAAAACAAAAACAAATATTAATTATTTATTCATTTATTTATTTTCAACAAATATTTTTAAAGTCTTCAAATTTTGGAAAAACTTAAGAGATTGGAAATGAACACTAAAGATTTTAAAAATAAAAAAATATTTAGAACTTAAGTATGATTTCGCCACTAAGTGGGCACTATAAAATTGGGTCTAAGTCCCAGATGCTATTATTATTTCCAAATTTTGGAAATATATAAATATGGCCTAGTTGGTATAGAAATAGTCTGTCGGCCTGGGCTCGATTACCACCGGAGACTCTGATCTGTTTCACTATAACGAGTATTAATCTTCATAATTCCGGTCGTTTAAAATTAGAACATGTGTAATTGTATTATTATTATTATTATTATTATTATTATTATTATTATTATTATTATTATTATTCAATAAATAAATGTATAATAAATTTTTTCTTTTATGGTTTAGCCTACTTTTTTAGTAATTTTTAAATTGTCAGTCTCAAATATTTTCTCAAAAATCCTTTTTGGGTATTTTTGTACAAAAAAAAAAATCGGATTTTATTTTCTTTAATATTAGGACAAGTCTTTATATATATTATGTCAAAATTTCAATAGGACATCTCTATTCGTTTATATTTAAATTTAAAAGAATGTAAAATTTTTTTGAAAATGAAAATATCCAAAAATAAAAATGTTTGAGAATTTAACTTTTGATTTTTTTTTTCAGCAACAAAAGTAAATAAAATTAAATATCGCTGTGTTTATTCAGATAGTACTTTTACGCATTTTCCAATAAAAAAAAGATTGGAAAATGCTTATAAACAGAATGAATAGGGTCCCAAGACAAAGTATTGTACATTCAAAACAATTAGTACCTATCGCCTGACATACACACATTCATATATATATATTTTTTTTCATCAGAAATAAGACGCAGGGAATTTGTATGCTTTTTAAATACTTACTGTGTTTCCATATTTGCATAATTTACCTATATTTTTTTTTTTAACAAAATAACACTATGGGTTCGCCGACTTCTTTTTTGTTTATCCAAAATCAATTTTGGATATTTTCTTTTTGCGTTTCAAAGTTGAGATTCTTTTATAAAAAGGTGCCTTTATAATTTTCATTAATTTATAATTATTGAACAAAACAATATTTTAAATGAATGTATTATGGATAATAATAAATCTTAGAATAATTGAATACGAAATCAGTAAGAAGTTGTTAGCATCTTAGATAAATACTGTGTGTTTTACGCAACTCAAAATGAAATTGGATTCGCCAAAAATATTTTAATTTCATTAGACCTGCACGTTTTCCGTGAAAATCTGTAAACAAAAACTCAAAGGAAATAAATAGACATATATTTGGGCTATAGTTTCTGTATTGTCTCGTTTTTCCTTCAAATTTTTATATTACAAATTTTAATATTTACCAAGAAATAGAAGATTAAAAATAAATTAGCAGATATTGTTAGAATATCTTTGTTAATCCAAATTAATGCTATTAAAGTAAAATGCATAACTTTAGTTGCAGTTATAAGTGAAATGTGTACAAATTTCATTTGGAATGACTTTGAGTGTCATCGAAATTATGTTTCAAACCAGACAATCTGTTTTCTTTCTTTTGGTCAAGAAAGGTTGCCAACGAGACCATAGTGCATTGGGTTAAATTAAATCGATAACCCGGAATTTAAAGGTGTTAAACAATTTTAATAGTTAGCGCTCGTTTCTAAAATATTGCTGCCATTTTTTTTTACAAAATTTCGGATTCAGCTGAAATTGTCTGTAAAGGGTTAATTAATCTGAAACAGAATTTAAAAGAATAAAAAAGTCGGACTGAAATAATATGGCACCCAAATTTCGTTTGCGGTCCTATCTTTTTAAAATTAATTTTTCTTTTACTGAATCCTGGAGCAAACTTAGGGAAACAAGTACGAAAGTTCAACAAAATGATACCCTTGTTAAAACGGCACTAACACAGTATAAAACACGTTTAAAAAATGCTACCGCAGATCAGGTAAAGTACACGTACAATACTTTCCTTGTAAATGTTACAACAAAACATACAATCATTTATATGCAATTTCTCAGGTGAGGAAATAAACAAAATATAAAACATGCATACAGGGGAACAATAAAGTTTTGGATAAATACATTTGCATAATGAGTGAAATTGGATCCATAATATAAAAATTGTAAATAATAGGATTAAAATAAAAATTATATGAAAATATTAAATTTATTATAAAACTTCATTGTATTATGGAATATTTAGTTTGTGAATTTATATTAAAAAATGTGATCTCTCTAAAACTATAGAAAATTGGTTTTAGGTGTTGATCAATTAGTAACTTTTAGTATTCAATATGTAAAAAAAAAACTTTAATTATATTTTTCATTTAATACATAAAAGAGCAGATATCAGTTAGGATCAGGAAATCTAAACATTTAGATAATTTTATAGCAGGAAATTATGCAGAAAGTTATTTTGAATGTATTTCGTAAAAATAAATAAAAAATATCAAGAATTTCTTACTCTGATCTTAGCAAAAAACAATAAAGCGATCAAGAGCTATCAAAAATATCATTTTAAATATAATAAATATTGTCGTACTTCTTCATACAAAAAAAAAGGCATAAAAGATATTTTATTATTTTTCCAGTTTTAAACGGAAATTCGTGAGTTACGAATATTTTTCAGTAAAAATTTTTCTGAGAGTAGGCTTGAAACTATCTATATTTTCAAACGTAGAAGCAAAACTTAAATCAAAAATTTTTAGTTATCGAAACATTAGTCTGTTGTTAAAAATTTTAAACCATAGAATGTATTTTTGAGAAAATTGCTAAATGCAAATTAATGGTTAGAATGCCCTAAAAAGGACAAAATTGATCTAAAAAACTGATAAATAAAATAGTGGATAAATTATTATCGCGGTTTTTAATAAACTTATTATATTTTTTTTCACAAATTTATGAATATTTAAGTGTAATAGCTACTTCTATGTGACTTCTTTATTTTTTAATGAACTAATTGCATAAAGTTGACCTTCTAGCTCTTAATAGGTTAATTTCGAGTTCATTTCAATAGTAAAAGGATAGAAACCGAAACTTTTTAGATAAATATGCTGAAATTTTTCTAAATTAATAAGGTGGAAGAACTTTTTTTGATGTTTCTTACAACTTATATCATTAAATAGAAATTGCTGAAAACCCAACAAAAACTTTGATTTCCTGGTAAGCTAGCAGGTATAATTGAAAATACAAATAAACTAAATATTTATTGTCTCAATAACTAGTTACTTTTGTTCGAATTATCCACGAATTTATGTATTTATTTTTATACTCAAAAATATGTACCCAAACAAAAGTAAAAAATAAACAATTTTGTCGTCAGTAAGATATGAACATCGTTTCTAATGACCAGGGAAACCACAATATGCTCTAAAAAATTTCATCGACACATCAAGTGTCATTCCAGATTTATAGCAAAAGCAATTTTATCGTAACTGACATTTTTTATACATATATAACATTAATTATTATTATTTATTTTTTTGTTCTTCCATTTTTTGTATAAAATTAAATATGAAAAACATTTAATGAGATAACAAATTATTCTTAAAATATCAAAACATGCTCTAAAAGCGTTAAATATGACCTAAATTAACAAAATATGCACTAAAAATTTGCCAAGTGCAAAAATATGCCGTTAAGTTTAAAATATGCAAAAACATGCACTAACTAATCTATGCCAAAATGATTGATTTGTTACGAAACGGATTAATATAGAACCAATGGTTTCATTCAATGTTCAGGAAAAAAAACATGCAAAGGCATGTTTTGGTTTCCCTGCTAAAAACTAGCGCCTTACTCAGTACCCCATCTCACAATTAAATTTCAAAGTTACATAACTTCTTTTAGCATAAAATTTATTTTGAACGAGCGGACATTCTGGTTGCTAATCCTGCGCTCAAGCCAACTAATCTATGTGATTGTAACTTACTCTGCTATTATGCTATTGAGTACGTATTTACAAATAATAAAGAGGTCTCATTACCAAGAAAGTACTTTAATAAGTAGTTGCTATTACCAAAAACCAAAAAAAAAAAAAAAACTGTTATAATTTAATACATTCGGGGTTAACACATAGCAATTCTAACTTAGTAGACGAAGTTGTAAAAATTTATTAATTTATTCTCCAATCTCTTCTACGAACTTATAAATGAGACAAAAAACTCTACAGGCTGATTTATGAAATTATAAAAAAATATATCTTACAATCTAATTTGCTTGTATTTTGAAAGGTGTATGTAGGCCTAAATTTAAATGTATGTTAATCTCCAAGTTATTATCATTTGGAAGAACTAAGCGACAATATTTTATTTATAATAAAGTAAAATAATTATTAATCAAAGTAAACTGAATATATTTCATATAAATTCATATAAAACAAAAACATCATTTATGTTTAAAAGTAACTAATAAATAATGTTAATATCATATCTAATTTCTATTTTTGTATCATTAACTATATTCACTTTACTCAAATATTTGATCAAATTTGCATGACCACTAATTCCACAAAAAATTATTTTCCCTTATAACTGTTTTATAAGAGTAAACAGCGTCAAATATAAATCTATAAAATGTCAACGACTAATAATAAATAAGAAAACATTTTTCCTTTAACCCTACAAATATTTGGAGGATAGCTTCTTAGAAAATATTTAAGAAATATATTGTTTTTATAATTAGGAAGAAATATTTTTCAAATATTGTATTTTCATCAGTTAAAACAAAAAAAATTTTTTTGATTTATTAAGAAATTATCAGCGTTATTGCCTTTTTCATTATTGATTCTTATTGGTGATGATTCACATAGATGATTCGATGGGTGAAAAATTCGCAATACGAATATTGCGGCAATAACATTTTTCTTGCAAGCAATACGAATTACGTTCACATTACAGGATAAAGTAGGGATAATAGGACAGTTAAAGGGGTATTTTATATAGAGGTTAAATCATTTTTGTCAAATATTTGACTAGTATGAACACTAAATATTTGACCATAAAATATTGTTCTTGTAAAGGTGAAAGAAAAAATATAAAACCAAAGATGATCATAAGTAAGAAAAATACCTACACTTTATAAGTACAATATTGATTTTAATCAGAACTACCGCATATTTTTCTTTTTCGACAGACAAAAATGTAAAAAATTAAATTTCAAATTTAGATCAGATTAAGTTTCTTTTTATATATTAATAAATACCAAATTTTATTTAATATATGTTACTATACTATGTATTAGGTGAAACATAAAAACTATATAACTTACATTTTTCTATCCATTTATAGCAAAATCAGAAGCGAATCAATCGAAATTACTTAGTATAAGGAGTAAACATTTTAGCCAACGATATTTACTATTTTTATTAATATTGCAACACAATTATAGACAGTTTAAGTACTATGTTACTTTTCCACCATTTCAAAATAAAAAAATGTTTGTCATGTGTTTAGTAATCTTTTCCATAATACCAAACTATATTCGACTAATATAAATTAGTCCATACATTACTATAAGGAATTGGGATTGTATCTGATACTTTTGCGTTTATTTGCTAAATCATAATAGTACTATTAATATGAAAGTTCATCTTGTTTCTAATATAATTCTTCTCTTTCATATACTATCTGAATTAGGGTTACCATAGTCAGTTTATTATTCCCAAATAACTGTGCATATTAACCCCAAAAATCCTCCTGAAATATTACCTTAATTTTAGAAACCAGTATAAATTATATTACATTATATTTGTACTTCAATCCATACATAGTCTTTGTATATAAGCAGCAGATTTGTGTATTTAAATTTACCGAATTTCATTTCATTTATTTTATTATATTGGGCTATTTGATGAAAATCGCATAAAATTGGCAATTACGATTTGAAATCGCATAATAG
>MINK01187601.1:14602-28535 GCA_001735545.1 Phormia regina
AAGTGGCTTCAAAAAAAAAAAAAAAAACTATAAATTTAATATGTTTTCTTTTTATTTAGGTAAACATCAATTTCAAGTAAAAATATTAAATTTAAAATTTAATCCATTATTCTCTTGGTTATTTGTTTTCTCATACATAAGCGATTTAATAGAAACAGCTGATCAAATTGAGAGAAGCAGAATAAGTAAAACACGTGAACTTCAACACAATGTGCGTGATTAAGCCACGAATGGTCAAAATAACTATATTAAAATGTGGTAACATCTGATCAAAATATATACAAAATCTACCTTTTCGATTCGATATTAAAAAAGAAATTTTCATATAGATTTTCAAACAAATATGATTTCATGGAATTGAGTAAAATTTCAATATGGAATGTTCGGTTTAGAATTAGACCACAAAAAAGAATAAAAAAAATAATGTCGTTCCAATATTCGGTTTCGGCTAAATTTTGGACGAATGCAGAAACTTAAAATTTGTCAAAATTTATAATGTGGCATAACTCTCTTTATTCTTTTTTTTTTTTTTCTATTTACATCATTTTATAATAATTGTTGTAATATATTACTATTCGATACATACAAATTACTTGTGTGTTTAAAAAACCAAAATGCACTGTTATCCTTTTAATAAATAGGATATTATATTATTATATTTCTTCCATACATTTAAATTCAATCTGTAGTTTAGGAGATACTGATTTATTACCAAAAATGAATCAATAAAAAATATATACACATACATATATATTTTCTATAGACAAACATAAGGTTATATTTCATTAAAATTCAAAATATATGAACTATAAGGTATCATTATATGAAAATAAAAATACAGTTATTACATAAACATATAAATTAGTAGTTTTACAGACAAATTGTTAAAGAAATTCGACACAGATTTAGATAATAATTGAAATAGTTGAAAACTGGTACACACACAGACTCAATCACAATCATTTTTTTTTAATTTATAAAAATTAGCTCCCGTAATAAAGTTTTCCTAGAACTTTTTGAAATAAGCTTTTTTAAATACAGATCTAATTATTTCAATTGCTTTTTGAATGGATTATACCTAAATTTGAATAATAATAATAATATTTAAAAAGCCTATAAAATAAGCACTATTTAATTTATATTTTCCAGAAAAAAAAAAACTAATTTCACAAAACATAATAATATTTCATAAATGTTAACAACATTACAAAGCATATCGGAACTTCTCAATATCTCTAATAATATTCTTAACCTTGGGATTAAATCACAAAAAATATATGTATATCACAAAAGAAAACATGGCTTACAGATTAACAACACAATGGAAGAAACTTTGTCAATTTTCAGTTGGTGTCCTCTTAACTTATAACCAATCAATGTTAAATGAAGCTTAAATTTATTCCAATAAAATTTGGGTATGATTTCTTAAGTTTCACTTTGGAGATTTAAAATGGCAACATAAAAGCAGCAAAGTCTAATTTGTTTGTGTTGATATTAGTCAAATTTAACTTTTCGAAAAAGTTAGTCATTTTAAGTAATATTTTAGATCTAGCTTTCTGTACCACTATTATAAAATTCTAACAGCTTCTTTAAAATTTCTAATATAATGTACATATAAGAATGTTTACTCTACAATAGAAGTATTTTAATGATCTAAAAAAGAAATTGGTTAAAAATATTTACTTTAAAATAAAAAGATTTCAGTTTTATTTAAAAATTAATTTTATCTTTAAATAAAACTCTGATAAGAAGTATTTTTAGACTTGTCACAAAACTCAACGACAACAAATTTTATTTAAAACATAATCTTAGTTTAAAAAAAAAAAATCAAAAATTCAAAGGCAACAAAAAAAGTTCAGAGAAAACGTGAAGACCTTTGAAAAGTCAAAGCAATAAATTTGGGAAAAATGTTACTATTAATTTGTATTTAAGTATTTTTAGACGAATTTATTTCATATCAATTGACAAAAATTGTATGATATAACACAAATTGTATTACACCTAATTATGCACTAAACATATAAAAAAGTGTTTCCCCAGTCTGACAAGATTTTTTTCTTTTCAACTTTGAAAACACGTGTTTTAAAACCAATTTTCTGTTAACCTACTAATGTAAAGTTTGTAAATGTTTACAGGATATGAAACGTTTAAAATGAGTATGTGTGTTTGGAATTAAAAGAGAGATAGAGAGAAAAAAGATAACAAATACACAATCAACACAAACATTCAATTGTCGTAGTACATACCCACTGATATCAGATCAGATATTTTATGTTTTTTTTTTTAATAAAAAAAATTCAATTATGTTGCTCAAAAAATGTTGTTGTTTATAGTATATATTTTGTTGGCTTAAAAATGTGTTTTTGTTGTTAATATTGTTAAACTTAGGTTAATGATCAAATATTACATATTATACTTATTATATTGTGTTAAACAAAAATTCTTATTATTTCGAATAATTGTTATATACTTATATTCATTAGTTAACAAAAATTAAATATCTTAACATAATAAATAAACGTTTGAATTAAATAAAAAGTTTGCCCCATTAAGGCTAATACTGTTCGATAACAATTAAGCTAGATAGTTCTAATATTGTGAAAACAAAAAAAAAAAAAAAAAAAAAAAACCGAAAACTAAAAAAAAAAAAAAAAAAAAAAAAAAAAAACAAAACCGAAAACTAAGAAACAAACAATTTGTTTGTTGGCAACGATTTTCATATAATACTATAATACTATATTTTAATAAATTAATAAAATGCATTAATAGTTATTTGTTCGCGTTACATTGTAAAGATTAAAACACAGTAAGACTATAAATACTATCATAACGTTAGTTCAAACGTCTATGAAAATGTTGTTTTTGTAAGGGTTTTAGATCCAACTAACAATTTAAATTCAAAAAAAGATATATTCCAAATATTTCTTTGGCTAAACTAAAAATACTTTTTTAAAGACATTTTACAGTTAAACTGTCCTAAAATAAACAGCAATTGCATTTAGCGATAATATAAATAATGCAAGGTGTATACAATTTTAATACTATTTATCTTAATACTGTGCTGTTTTATAGCGTAAATGTATATATATTTTCTTTTCAAATTATTACTCACGATAAGATCTTAGGTAATTTTCGAGTTGGTACGGATGTAATTAACTGTCCCCAAACTAGTGTTCCAAGACCAAAGAAAATGCACCACAACCATTGGTCGAGTGATAAAGCTTTTGTTGAGAATGCCATCTTTCCATATTGTACAATAACGACCTATTGATATAAATAAAATAATAGAAATTGTATCACATTAATGATTCGCATAAAATATTAAACTATATTAACTGCGTCAGGAATAATCCAATTAAAGATAAATTAAAAAAAAAAAAAACTTATAAAATGAGTCTTTTCTATACGCAACTATAATTTGTAATGTAAAAAACTCTAAATGAATTACGTTTTATTGTAATAAGCTGATCAAAACGAAAATAAATACCCTTTAATGGTTTTAAAAAGTAGCATACAAAATCATTCATCTTAACAAAAGCTTTCATTTTAAATTGAATATTTTTATACATGTACAAATGTATGTTAAACTAATATGTTCATACCTGAGCGATCATAGTAAATATCCAAATTGTGTAAAAGATTGGATTCGTAAACAGACCTTCTAAAACATTTCTCTGTCCATGAATTTTACGGGCGTTGATTTCATTAAACAATGTCATCATAACAAATGTATTAAAAATGATTGTGAAATGTTGTGTTGGTCCAGCTCCAAGATCTTGACCACGACCAGATTCAATATCAAGTATAAAATCACCTTTTAGAAATAATCAAAAAATATATGATATTTATATATACACAACATTTTCACTTTGATTAATATTAAATAAAACATACCGACAAATAATAGGCCAAAAATAACTACCAACTGATACAAAGCTTGTCCCAAAATATTTTTCATCATTGTACGTGAAATCAAAGGTTTTGTACGACCATAAGGTTTACGCAATAATAAATCCGGTGTTGGTAACTCTGTTGCCAAAGCTAATGATGCTAGAGTGTCCATAATTAAATTAACCCATAACATTTGCACGGCCTATAAAAAATAAATAAATAAAATAAAATGCTTGCTAAACATTGGTTTCTTTGGTAAATTACCTTAAGAGGCGAATCTTGAACAGCGCAAGCACCAATGAAAGCTACAATAACAGCAACTACATTAACGGTAAGCTGAAATTGTAAGAATTTGGCAATGGAATCATATACGTTTCGTCCCCACATAACAGCTTTAACAATACTGCTGAAGTTGTCGTCAGTCAAAATAATATCGGAAGCTTCTTTAGCTACATCAGTGCCTGCAATACCCATAGCAAAACCAACATCAGCTTTTTTCAAGGCAGGACCGTCATTTGTACCATCTCCAGTTACAGCAACAACTTCACGATTTTCACTAACAGAACTGTCAATAATACCTAAAAGATAGTATACATACATAAATATTACACCACAAACGTATAAAAAATAAATCTAAATATATGTTTGAGAAAGAAATGTGGTCAAAAGTCAATAGCTTAATAAAATATATAAAGAAACAGCATGATGATATTTCGTTATGTTATTTACTTAATATAAATATTTTATACAGGTTTTGTCTTAATTAAAATGTGATATTTTTGACCTTTAATGTGTTTATCAATTCCAAATGTTACAAATTTAAATGAAACAGAAAATTACCTTTCACAAGGGTGTATTTATCGGTAGGAGATGAGCGTGCCAATACTCGCAATTTAGGCCAAACTTTGTCAATCAAATGCTGCTGAATCTATTGAAATTTTTAATTTATTTGTTATAAAACATACTTTTTCATTGAACAAATTTTTAATAAATGCACAGCTATACTTACATCACCATTACTATCACGAATACGTCTGTTAAATTCCTTGCCTTCTAAAATTAAGAAATCTTCATTTGGCTTCAAAATTCCACATTTGCTAGCAATGGAACGCGCTGTATTGATATTATCACCTGTTACCATACGTACGGTTATACCAGCACGCTGGCACTTACGAATAGCATCTGGAACTTCGGGTCTTACGGGATCTTCAATACCCACAACACATAGGCAAGTCAAGTTTGTCATAATATTTTCTTCATCGTCCCAATTGGGCTCGTTGTCGATATGGACCTCATTAATTGCTGCTTTTCCAGGCACAAAATCACGATATGCTATACTTATGGTACGTAAACCGTCGCAAGCCATAGGCTCGATAACTTCACGAATTAAACGTTCCTGCATATCACGGGTAAATTTCTCCAAGACGCCATCATGACCATAAATAAAGGAACACCTGTTCAAAATTCATTACAATTAATACAAATGAATTGTGAGTCAAACGTTTAATTTACTTTTTCAAGATAATTTCCGAAGCACCCTTGCTATACAAGCGATATCCACCATTTGCTCGTGGTATAACGGTACCCATACTCTTACGCACCGAATTAAATGTATAGACGCGTGTAAATTTATCTTCTGTAATTTCATCTCTTATAGATTGGTATTTTACACCCAGCCCTTGCACAAATCCCAAAAGAGCACACTCAGTTTTATTGCCAACTTGCATTGGCAAATCTCCGGGTTCAGCACCTGGCTAAATTAATATAAAATGTTTACATATATATATATATCGGTTATTTTGAAATCCTTTATAAACTTACTAAAATGTTTGAAGTATATGCTGAATTTACTGAAATGCCTTGGGTAATTAAATTGCCTACGTGATGCGGTATGTCATTCAGCGTGGGCAAAACTTTGCATAACTTTTCACAAATATACGATTGCACAACGGTCATACGATTTGTTGTTAATGTTCCAGTCTTATCTGAACAAATGGCAGTGGCATTGCCCATAGTCTCGCAAGCATCCAAATGTCGCACCAAATTATTATCTTTCATCATTTTCTAAGAGGAAATATGACGGTTATAGTAAATTCGATATTAAAAGGACGTTATTTCTGACACTTTCAACAAAGGTCACGAATGTAAAAATAAACAATTTTCCATTCAAAACCCGTAAAAATACATATGTATGTGCATTGGGAAATAGATAAAAGTTATAAGCGACCTCTTAATTTGCGGAAATTTATTTTTTAAGTCTTAACACTAACTATTGAAGTTTTTGAGGAAGAAACATTAAGTCATCTATACAATTTTATAATCAACAATTCTTGAAAGTTATTTATAATTTCTGAATATTTTACAAAAGCATTTCTAGCTAAACAAACCGATAGTGTAAAATGATTAAATTCTGTACATTTATTTAGTCAAAGAACAATCTAAAAGCATCAAATGACGAATATTAGCTATATCAGTAAAATTTGATTTTATTTGAATTATAGTTTACAAAATCCTAATAAAAATTCTTATTGTAAACGGAAAGAACAAAACATATAAACATGAATATACAAATATTTTTCACTCTAATATACAGCCGAGATATGATAAAAAAATATCATAGAACATTTTCGAAATCGATTGTTTTTGTTGCTTCATTGTGATATATGTATCTCAATAAAACATTAAGAACAATAAAAATATTTATATGGTATCTATGTGAACGTAAAGAAGATATCGGAAGACAACTTTTTAACTTTAGTTTACAATTAGATATTATGTATATATAAGCACACAGAACTTTTTGTTTTGCGTTACCTTAACGGAATAAGCTAGCGAAAGTGTTACAGCCAATGGTAGACCCTCAGGTACAGCAACAACTAAAACAGTAACACCGATAATTAAATGCTTTACTAGATTATTGGCATATGTATTTTTCCATGGCTTCTCTTCAATAACAAAAGTTTTAATACAGAATTGTATAACTAATATGATAACAGTAAGTACGGCAATTGTTGAACCAGCGTAACCAATTTGAATGGCCAATTTAGTGAGTTTTGCTTGTAAAACGGATTTCTCTTTTTTGTGGCCAGGCTCAGGAGCAGTACCTCCACTTGATTGCTGTTGTTGAATATGGTTACCATCAGAGTCAGCTTTTTGGGTAACTACTTTAGTGGGAGCTCTTTCGTCGTCACCTAGTACATAAAAAAATTATCAAAATATAAAAAATATATTAATGAAGTTAAACAATATGCTCATTATTAGCGGCAAATTTAAATAAGTAAGTTATAACTTAGAAACCTGTTTCATATGAAAAAAAATTACATAAAGTATTTAATAATATTGAACAAAAATTTGGATATTTCGAACGGCATAATTGAAATATGTACTATATACGTACATATTATTATTTTTTGTTTAGAAATTTACAAATATAAAATGAGTGCAAGCAATTTATGGGCTCATTTTACTAAACGTTCGTTCGCTCACGTATGTACATATACATAAATATGTATGTCCATACATATTTTCTGCAAAAATCTATTATTTTTTTTTCTAGTAATGAAATTAGCATACATATGTATATATTTCTATGGATTAATTACAATTCAACAAGTTACGGTTTAAGAATTTACGGTAATAAAAATAGCAATAATGATATTTGCTCCATACATAATATTATTTCAATGTATCATTACTAATGATTCATTAGTATTTAGGTCTAAACAACATTTTCAATAAATCAATAATTAAAATATACGACATACGTATGAATGTACGTTCAACAAAATAAGCCCATATATAAAGGATTGATTAATTTTAGCATAATCACCTGTTAAACTCTTACTCTTTTTGGCCTTTTTAGCTTCTACACAAACGTCATTACCAATTTGTTTGTTCATTAAAAACGAGAATAACAAATAGATAGATAGTAGTTCGAGCATGTTGAATTATGATCAGAAGTGTTGTTATTTTGGTGGTTGTGGTAGTGGTGATGATTGTGGTCATGGTGATGTAGATGTTGGTATCAGGGCATTCACAGGCAACAAAAAAGAATGATTATTTAATAATTATAAAGTAAAAAGTTGTTACAAAAAATAACAAATAAAAAATGTTTAAAATATAGGAATTGTAAGGATAGGTTATGAATATACAATATAGCATTCTCCCACGCTAGATGATAAAAAAATATATGTGCTGCAAAATAAAAGCAGCATTTAATATATGAGGGAATGCTATATTGGAAAATATAAAACAAATAAAAACACTTCATTTAGAAAGATAAAATCAAATATTATTGTCAGCAAAAACACCTTTTTGCCAAACAATAACTAGCACACATATTTGTACATTTGTCCATATAACATTTAGAAGATAAAGATGTATTTTTTTTCAAAATCTAAATTATTTATCAAACATTTTTAAAATATCTACAAAGCTTTAAACATTAATAATTTAAAATACATTTAATCCTTCTTTTATAATCTAGTAGTATTTTATTACACAGTAGTTCATTATTTGAATAATTTAAAACGCCTTAGTAACTTCAAATAAATGAATGATAAAATTAACTCCACTACAGACAAATTACATTGTCGGGAAATGATATGATGTAATAGTTATTACTTCCTCTTATTAAAAATAGCAATTAATCTGCTATTATAATTAATTTATAATTTAATTAAAATTAAAAACGATACAAATTTCAAAATCCCAAAATCTTTGATTATGGGAAAACTGCTACTTAATATAACAATTAAATTACACAAAAAGGAAAACACCGGTATAAAAATAATTTTAATAATATGGATTATATTTGAAAAATCTATCAAATAATTATAAGTCAAAAGTAACCCGTATCTAAATGCACATTTATGTTACTATCGGATATTAAAATAAAATTCAAACAAAACTATATTTCATAGCTTCCCTTTATTGAAACTGCTTAGAATTTGCTAATCACTTATTCTGACAATTATTTGTTCCGATTTTTCAATTTATTAGATATTAAACAAAGCAAAATATTATACAATACTAATTCAAAAAATAAAAATAACAATAATTTTATCACAGGTCGAAGACACAAAATCACGAGATCCTTTTCAAATGCTATTACGTTGATATTAAAAATTGAAAAGATTACACATTAAAACTACTTACACATATAGTAAAATCATTTTTATTAAAAACATTTATGTATGTCGTTTATACCACATAATATTTCTGATCATTGACCAAAAATATATATTTTTTATCAATGTTTTTGCATGTACGATCCCTCTATTTAAGATGAATTCGATAACAATATTAATAATTTTAATATTTTTTTTTCATACCTTTTTTCATTTTCTTAATTTCTGCTTCCTGTTCGTCGACGGCAGCACCCAATAGAGTGAAGATAATACCAGCTTGTGAATTAACACCGACAGCAGTTACTACCATTTTACCGCTACCCTCCATAACATGAGTACCAGATAATACCATGGGATCATAATCAACACCTTTCTTCACATGATCTGATTCTCCAGTTAGTGATGACTCATCAACCTACGAATAATGATATTACATCATTTGTAATAACATTATGCAAATGGAAGTTAATTTTTTTATAGATTTTTCAAGTTATACCTTTAAGTCATTACTCTGTATGAGTATGCCGTCAGCTGGCAACAGATCACCATATTTTATTTGAGCAATATCACCAACTACAATATCGCCTACGGATATTTGGCACACTTCGCCACCACGTATTACTGAGAATTTGTGTTCGCCTTCAATACGATTTTGTAATCCACGAAATTGACGTTCCTTGGAATAATCATTAAAAGCTGTCACTAAGACAACTACTATGACGGAAATTAAAATTGCTAGACCTTCAATCCAACCATGGTGATCATCTTCCTCTTGTAAAACAGCTACATAAAATGTCAAATTTAAATATTAAAGTGTTTGATGTATTGTATGATCATGCTACTTACGTGCATCTTCGTCGGCGGGTTTATAAAATGACAGACCAAGTGATACTAATGCCGCTACTTCTAAAATAATAAGCGTTACATCTTGTAAAGCTTCCCATACTAGAGTTAGAAACGTTTTAGGAGGTTTCGGTGGTATAGTATTAGACCCAAATGTTTCTCTTCTATGCTCTACGTCAGATTTTGACCCACCCAAACCTATAGCATTAGATACATAGACATTAAAGTAGCGTAATAACTCCATTAAATATAGTTTTTACCTTCATTTGGTGACGTATAAAGCTTTTTACATATTTCTGTTATACCACCAAATTCTTGAACTTTCTGCACACCCTCGCGGCCCCTATGCTCCATGAGCTCTCGCAATTGTTTAAGAGAAATCCCATATTGAGCCGGTCTTCCATCTATTGTGGCCATTTATAACAATCACTAGAAAAATAAAATTAAAGTTACAGAAAATATCAATTAATTGACCCTTCTTTGTTGTTTATATTCTGTAGAGTACTATATATAACAACCAATAAATGCATATACATATACAAATCCACAACACAGACAATCATTTTAATGAATCTGAAAATAATGTTTAAACATATATTATTAAACATATATTTAACTTTTTATTATAGACACAATTTATTTGTCATCTTTAAACCTTTTATATGTCGAAATATTTTAAGATGCTATTTTTTGGTTTAGTTGGTTAACACATAGAAATATATCGATATTTAAACGTCTAATTGTCATAGATCTAATTTAAATAAATTCTTGGTTTACTTGATAAATAAAAATTGATTTAGAGTTCTATTAATTGGCTGTAAAACTCGGAATTAAAATAATTGGTAGATGTATGACTTTCAACTGGAAAAAGAAGCGGGACTAAGTAACTAATTATTCGAATAATATATTTTATTCTTTATGTGTTCGATTTGTAGAAAAATATTCAAATTTTTTCCCATCATATGAATTGAACAATTTATGAAAGTATATTTCATAAATATCAAATTCGAATAATTGACAACTCTAATGTCTATGCGACTTATGCATTTTAATGTAATGGGGTTAACAAATTTTCTACAAAACTTCAATAATATAAAAATTTTAAAAACATTAATTAATTTGATATTTGGTATGGTGAAAATTATGTTTGCGCTTAAATACAGAAATTTCGATTTTTGATTTGAGTTTTTTTCAAATAATTTCCATAACGTAAAAATTAAAATTCAAAATATAAAAAACTTTTTTTACCAGTCTTTAATCATGTCTGTGCTATCAATTATATTCTTAATTTTATTTAAATATAAGTTTGTACTATAGAAGCAGGTATTATAAATTATATTTGGTCAAATTTCAACTTCCTAAGATGATTATAATATCTTAAAATCTAAAAAAAATCCATGAAAGATTCATGTGTCATAAAATAATTCACAAAAATTTTGAGAAAACTCAAAAAAGATTATTTTCGATCCTCACTACACACAAATATTAATATTTAATTAAATACAAATCCACATAAAAAAAGCAACGCTCAGACATCATCAAAATTAATTTTATAATAATTTGACATCATTAATGTTTTAGATGGCGTAAGTCCGTGTCAATTATTTTTTAGGCAACTAGTATTTAGATATTCACTTTCAGTCGGCATATGATAAAGAAAGAATATTTAATATTTTATATTTTTAATATTAATATTTATATTTTTACTAAGAAAACTAATTTTTCAATAATGTTGTATGATCATGAATACTATTTTATAGGAAGGGGATATAATTCAAACTAAAACACTTGAAGTTGATATTAAAAAACCTTCCAGGTTAAAAATAAACAAACCTTTTTTCTTTTTTTTTTTTCTTATGAAAGCCGTATATACAAGAATTAGGAATCTTAAAACAATCTTACGAGCTCGTAAGAATAACATTTTTTGGAAATAATTCAAGTTAATCTTATAAGATAATTCCAATAAATAAAACAATAATATTAAATACATTTAAAGAAACATTTCAAATTTGGCTCACCAGCCAGTGAAAAAAGAATATAAAATTAAAATTTGTACAAGTAAATACCAAGTTTTTTCTCCTTTTGTTATAATAAAATGTGAAGGTAATAAAAATATAATTCTTCTAAATTTACTACAACCATGACTCCGGACACAAACTAAAGAGAAACATGAAATAAGAACGCGATAGAAACTAGTCTTATGCAGAGAAATATGCTAGTAATTTTCAACGAAATGCATTTATGGAATGTGAGAAAATGCGAAGATCTAGTGGTAAGTAATTCCAGCACATCATATTGCCCGGTGCTGGAATTACTTACCACTAGATCTTCGCAGAAAAGAACGCTCAACGCAGCAACATCTTAGAAATAATAACGTGAGGATTTCTTGTACAACGAGTAAACTAGAAATAATGTTAATATTTGAGGCTAAATTAAATTTACAGATGTGAATGTATCCCAATAAAATTTTGGCACAAATTATATAAAATTGTTGTAAAACTAATGAATTAAATCACAATTTAATATACCAATATAACCAAAATCCCAGTCTTGAGAAAACTTTCCAGCAAAAACCTTTTGATTTTCGTTAATGGTAACTAGTTATTATAGTACCTTCTTGGTAATGAAGCGTCAGTATGATTTGACTTTTCTACATTACATAAATATGTACTCAATAGTATAATAGCGGTGTAAGATACAATCACGTGGATCAGTTGGCAAGAGCGCAGAATTAGCAACCAGAACTGGAACAAAAGCAACTATTGAGACAAAAAATAAGTAAAAATTACTCAGCTCTGACCATATGAAATTTTATTTGGATATTTCCAGAGGTTCACAAGTAATAAAATTATTTTCAAATAAATCAATTGGAAACCACTGTGCGATGTCTTCTAAGGTAAACCATAATTGAACAGCTGGAACTTGACATATCATCCATTCCTCGACACTAACAGGTGCGCAATCGCCTTACGAACTCTGAACAGAGGAACAAGAATATGTGAGGGGACGAATTCAAAAATATGACCCAAAATTTGTTCTGAGGCCTGTCAAGAATAGTGGAGCGCGTAAGTATGATTTTCATATCATGGCTCAGGGTCCGTTTTTTCGATAAAAGTGACATGTTGTATTCAGAATATAGTATGCCACTTAAAATATGCGTAAAATTGATTTTAATTTAGTAACAAATATTTGCAAAAATAGCAACCGAATTTCGTCCTTATACAGCAGTGTTATTAATTTGAGTCTCTTTTTGACCTTAGTCCATTTACAGAGATGGTAATCCTATGTATGAAAACACTAGATCGATACGTTTTTTCAATCGGTTGTAAACCCCTATTAAATAGTGATATTTGAGACGAAATTTGGGCGTATGTTGTTGTATAAATATTTATATAGAATTATTTTATTTTTTCTCATTCTACCAGGAATCCTCAGATTATAATCCCTAGAATCTATAATGTCTCTTTTGAAAGATCCTTTATTGTAAGAATTGCACGGCTTTGGAACTATTTGCCTTTGGAACTTCGTCTTTTTTCTCACTCGAATAATGCCTTTCGTTTAAAACTTATATCTTTCCTCACTGAAGTATCATTCTCACATATCAGATAACTTTAATTTCATCTAATTTATTCTCTTGTCTTTTATTTATAGACTATTTATTTTCTTTATAAACCTGTGCTGTATATTGGGATCAATTTTTGGGCTTTAACTTTTTGTATTTATTGTAAATACTTTCTTGTTACAGGTATGACGGTACCTATAAGTTAGGATATGTTATGTTGGTTTAATTAATTTTCATTGTAAATAATTTTTTTCTGTATAATAATATTTAGGATTATTTCTTTGTAATATAAAATTATTTTGGCCTTAGAAGGGCTTATTATATACTGTTATGGATAAATAAATAAATAAATAAATAATAAATAAATAAATAATAAATAAATAAATAATAAATAAATAAAATTAAAATGATTATTTGTTTTTCTTTACCTAAATGAAATGCTGCCCGATTTCGGAACTGGCTTAAGGATTTTATCCTCTGGGTATGTTTGAATATGAGAAAATTTTTA
>MINK01187601.1:28819-48884 GCA_001735545.1 Phormia regina
AATTCGCTATTTTCATACAAAATTTAAATTTTCTTCGCAATGAGTAAATTAATATGGTCGTATTATATATTATTAAAAAGGTATTTTTAAATGCTTTTAAATGACATACAATTAAGATTAGAGACTTATTTTCAAAGACAGTCAGATAAATATATTAAAATTTTAAAAGATTATATCTCGTAAACCGCGAAAGAGCGAAATATATGTACATCACAATAATCAAAAGTAAAAGACTCTTGAATCGGTATCAAAATTATTTTAAAATTAATACTTCCGGTGATCTTGATCTATGCCATGTTTTTACATCCCATTCTAATTTGTTAAATTTGATTTTTCTTTGTAAGAAATGTATTTATAGAAATATTAATTTCTGCAATAAAAAACCGGTTGACCGGTTTCTTCTGAATTTAAAAAAGTGCAAACGGTTTTTTCAAAATACCAACTATACGAAAACTGGTTTCTTTAAAAAGTCAAATAATCAACCACCCTATAAAATACTGAAAATTTTTTTATAGCTATTTAATTTTTATTTATTTATTTTTATACTAAATTTGTTAAGACTTCTAAATGAGCAAAGAAAATACTACAATTGTGTTAAAACGAATACGTAAAAACATATCTTTTGTATGTAGGGACTTAGGTCACTTGCAAATAAATCGCTGAAAGAATTACATGTATTTCATATTTGCACATGTAACACTTTTATGTTTAGAATTATGATCAAATAAATCCATATCAGAGTTAAAAATACCAAAAAATTTTAAAATTTTTTATTTATTTATTTTTTAATATAATTAAGTGCTGATAGCTATTAATATAGATATTCAGAGAAACATATAGAAGATTCAAATGCCTATAACTTATAAACTGAGAAAGAGCGGACACATTTTTTTACATCACTATAATCACAAGTAAAAGTACAATTGAATCAATATCAAAATTATTTTAAATTCAATAGTTCCGATGATCTTGATTTATGCCAAAAAATAATAACAGAACCGTATTTTATTGTCCGTAGTAAAAATTTATAGTAATTACTTAGTCACCGTATTTTCATGAACTCCATTTCACTTAAAATAACACACATTTTCTACAATATTTATTCAATTCCAAAGATTTAAATATCAATTGAATGTTTGTAAATATCCATTGATAAAAACAATAATAATTTTCATAAGTTAAATCAATTTTATTTTTTTAATTTCTTTTGGTCTGGGAAAAATGTTTTTAACTTCGTGTTATGTGCCAAAAAAAAGTTTACACAAGATTCTTGTGTTTTTCGAAATTCAATAAACTATTCATATTAAGAAGTATAATATCAATTTTCATACATAATACATATATTCATTAAATAAATGTTTATTAAATAAATATTTTAGAGGAAAATTTTTTTATTAAAAAAAATATAAAAAAAAAAAATTATTCTGTAAAGCCGGTCTTTGAAATACATAGAGAAATCTTTATGGAAAATATTTTTTTAATGTTAAAAAGGAAATATATTTATTTCAACTGGGCCAGTAAACTTAATTAGTTCCAATATAAGTTTTTATATTATTTTAATAGCAACTCAATACAAAAAGTTAATTTTTCATGATGTCATTAATACAATGATTTATAGAATTTTTAATAAGAATATTTTCGATTTTTTAAATTTTTTATTATATTAATTGACGTAAATATGTAAAATCAGAACATTAGCTTTTTGTTATTTTTTTTTTTTTTATATCGATTGCCAGTATATTTCTCATTTATCAAAATAAGCTGAAACAGCAATTTCGATTATATATAGCAGTAATAAACAAGATTAAGGAAAAATAAAACTAAATGAGTAACTATTTCTGCATATGATTATATCAAGTTTTATTTATTTGTTTTATATTTATTTATAAACATTTTTCTCATTCACTTGTCATATATTGTTTACTTGGTATTACAAATATAAAAAATCTAATTGGGGTTTTTCTTCGATGCCTTGAGCAGCTTTACAGTCTTATCCAATTAGATGCAAATTTTTAGTGTTTTCTAATTAGATAAGGGTTGCTTTATTGGAATGTTTGTGGGAATAAGTACCCAACAACTGTTAAACTAAATCCTATAAAAATTTATAATAAAAAAAGTGATAATTAAAGGATAGCCTCGTACATGGATGTAGGATTTGTTTTAATATAGAAAAAAATTAATAAAATATATTTGGCGAAGTTTAGGAAATCTTTAATTATGTATCTTTCGTCTGTCATATTTCAAAAAAAAAATACCTTCACATAATGTAATTTATTTAATATTCTAGTTTCCACAATTTGCAAATTTTTCTAATCCTTTTTCTCTCTACAACAATAAGCGAACCACAAACCAATAAACACTCATACTCATTTCTTAATTTAGTAACTAACCACAAAATTTGTGAGAACTTTTGCTAAATATTACGACTATTAGCAATATGTCTTAAGGAATGTAGCACCAAAGTAATAAATACACATTATTTTTGTTAGGTACTGGGTGTGTTATATGTACATACTTATATACATATGTATACACATATATATTTATGTATACAAATGTATATACATATATAGTTTTTTTTTTTTTGGTTTAGTTAATGCTAATATCAACTAAGATATTCATCTGTTTATGTTTTGTCGACATTAAGAAAACTTTTGACATCTCATAATGTACATGTATGTACATATATGTTGATTAATGGAATATTGGATTTTTAGACGGCTATTACTTGTTTTTTTTTTAATAATTGGAAAGAAAAAATTAGGTTTTCCTATATTTTGTTAAAAAGCTAAAACTTTTGAACAGGAGAAATATAAAAACTAGGAGTCTAATTTGACAATAAAAGAACCTTGAATATATATATTTTATTTTGTATTTGAAAATTTTCTTTATAGAAATTTATACTTGACAGCTACGTACATACACACATATATACATATGTATGTACATATTTGTTGTAAAATTCTATAGACATGTTTTAAAAATCACATCACTTCATTTATGAGATGGATGACATCAACCTACTACCGCGGTCATGACTTGAATTGGCGAATTAATAATTTTTGTATTACGTGGGCGGAGGGCTTGTGGAAGGTAACAATTTTAACAAAAACGATTTATTTTTAATATACCTCAAAGACGCTCTTTATAGCCAAAACCAGCGAGAAATCCAAATGCCGAAAACACACACACAAAACCTCCACCGTTTATAGACCGTCTTATTGTATGAGCTGTATTTTATTTTAACACTTTCAACAAATCAATTTAGTTTAATAACAATAATGGCATTTGTTTTTATTTCAACACATACACGCGCCTATGTTATCCGCTACAAACGAACGCGCACAACCAGACCACTCGTGTACAATTTGGAAAGCAGACTAATTTTTTTTATTATTATTTTTTTCGATAAAAAAAAGAGATATTTTTAATACAAGCAAATTTTTTTGTGTGTATATCTTTGACGATACCAACACAGCGTTGCCACATTACAACGTTATAAACTTTTCGAAAAGCACACAAAAATGAAAAACGCGTTTAAAATATATAAACTTATTTTAATACAATTTTTGATTATTTGACAAAAATTTAAATATTGAACAATTTGCTTAAATTTGTGTTATATTCTGGGATAAGAAACTCAAACAAGAATAAGATGTTTATATTAATAATAATGTTTATATTAATTAGTTATAAATTAATATTCATTCACATACACTTTTATTTAATGGCAAAACAAATTTATCTTCGCTTGAGCTCTAATAATTATATCATCATACAGAATAAGTATAAATAAAATATAACGTAGGGTCTAACAAAAGTCAAATGTATATCATGATAAGAATGCATTACGTGTGGACCAAATTTATTTGCATTATTGCATCGCCATGATATAGTTGTTAGAGCTCAAACGAAAATAGATTTGTTTTGATATCAAATCTCAATAAAATAATTATTTTGAGCAAAAATAAAAAATACATATATTTATAATAAATATGACAATTAAATTTTGAAAACATTCTTCGACGAAAACCAAATAAAGTGAATTCTTATAAATATTATTATAATAAAATTTTATCTACGTTTTCCCATATATGCTGGTACAAAAAAAATTGCAGTAGCTCTGCCGACGTTTTGTTACTTGTTATAAAAGAAAAATCTCTCGTAAAATCTCTCAATTATTATAACTTTGAGTCTACATTATTAGACAAAGTTTTATCAAGACAAACGTCAAAAATTTATCATGACAAAGATTTGTCTAATGTAGACTGATTTTGCCAGTATTATTGCGTTCGAGCTCTGACAACATCATGTTACTGTTAACACTAACATAATGTTACTGTTAAATGTAGATCGTTCATTTTGATGTTAATGTTAATTTTTTCGATGTTTAAACTCGGTTGTTAAAGCAAATGTAAAAGAATCATCTTTAAACATCGAAAAAATTAATATTTACATCAAATTGGACGATGTAAATTTATCATTAATATCATATTAGTGTAAATGTTAAATATTTCATGTTACGTGAAGACGACTAGTAACATACCGTCCACACATAGACATAATAAGACATATTTGAGATTAACCATTTTGATTATATTATATTACATCTTAAACATGGGGTAGAGATATTTCTTAAAATACTAAAAGAACATGTTTACTCTGTCACTGAGTGAAAATAATGAAACCTTATAAGATTTATTAGAATACGTTTATGCCTTGTTTAAGATGTAATATCATATAAACAAAATGGTTACTCTCAAATCTGTCCTTCTCTGTTAGTGTTATCTCATATAATATGTCTATGTGTAGACGGTATGTATAGAGCGCCCTGACTGTACAATAAAATATTTGCTAAATGCCAGCCGAAATTTTTGACGCCGTGGAATAAGTTTAATTTCCGCCGCCGTTGGATTATTTGCGCCGGCGCTTCGGAAAATTTTACGACTTTTTTGCTTGAAAATTTTTTAGAAATGGACTTTTTTGTTGCCAGATCAAAACGTCGACAAATTCAAAAATAGTCCAAGAAAATCAAAAAGTCGGAATGAATCGAAAGTTGATAATAGTCGGAAAGTCGAAAATGGTTGAAAGAGTCGAAAATATTTGATAAGTCGATTATTCTAAAATTAAAAGAGTCGAAAAGTCGACTTTTTGTTCAAACTTTAAAACCCTTTTAATTTCTCTTGTCTTATTACTTTGAGTCTACATTAGAAAAATTTTTATCAAGACAAACGTCAAATTTTTGTTTGAATTGCAGATATTTTTTATCTCTGTCAATTATAGGGGAAAACGTATATCATAATAAACCATGTAAAAAGTACCAACAACAATCAAGATGCCGTCTTTTAGCAAGCATTTGCAAGACAAAGTTGTCAGAGCTTGATCGTGGATAATTTTCTTTTAACGCAGCAATAATATTGACAAATTCCTTCTACATTTGACAAATCCTTATCACGATATTTTTCTGACGTTTGTCTTGATAAAAATTTGTCTAATGTAGACTCAACGTTAGACATATCAATGTTTTTATTAGACTTCATTCATATTAATTTTTTGTTGTTGCATTTTACACACATGTAATAATGTTCTTTGTGTTTTGTGAAAAGCGTTATGTGTGATGCTTGGTGTTTAAACAAAGTAATTTTAATAATATTAACGTGTAGTCTTTTATTTTTTTGTGTGAAGTAAACAAAACATGTTGGGTCCACACTATCCAAATGCTTGTGCGCACAAAATTTTGTTCATTGCTCGAACATGAAAAAAGCGTGTGTGGACGGCGCGTAAAAGACGTCATCTTAATTGTTGTTGGTAATTTTTACTTGATTTATTATGATATACCTTTTCCCCTATAATTGACAGAGATAAAAAATTATCTGCAACTCAAACAAAAATTTAACGTTTGTATTGATACAAGTTTCTCTAATGTAGGCTCAAAGTAGGATTTACTTGAACAAACGTGCAACACTGCACGCCTCTATTTGAATATTTTTTGTAAAACAAAATTGCTTCAATGAATATAAAAAACAAAAGTTATTAATAATTATTTACAAAAAAGTTAAGGGAAGGGTTTTTAACTCTATGGTATGTTAAAAAGCGGCTTCGCTAACGTAATTATTTATTTTTAATCAACTTTTTTATAACGAACAATTATTTTGATACGAGTTCCTTAGGGAAATTCGATTTTCAAAGCCTTATAACTTGGAAAATATTTATTTGCGGTCAAAACTTTTTACATCAATATATTTTTTTCCGCGAGGTATGTCGATGAAAAAATTGTAAAACAGCTGAACTATTTTTTTCAATAAAACTTTTAATATACGAACATATTTATATTTTTATATTTAAGAAAAAAGTAAATATAACACAACATCATGTTATATTTACTTTTATCTTAAATATAAATATGTTCGTATATTAAAAGTTTTATTAAAATAAATATGATATAAATTGTTCATTTCTATTTGTCGATATAAAGTTTTAGAACATAAAAACTATTTTTTGAAGTTGAGCAGCCCGCCGCGTCAGCTGTGGTTTACTCCTGTTTTGATGATTTTCGATAATTAGATCTTCTGGTTGTGAAAAAGGCGATAGTAGTCGAAAAGAAGATGATAAAAAATGTATAATTTTTTGAAGGAATAATTTTTTTAACAATACAAAAAAAAAAAAACGAAAAGTCAGAAAAAGTAAAAAATTGCCCGTAAAAAGCCGAAATATTGAAAGGAGACAAAAATATTTTATTTAAAATTTATGCATCATACAATAATAGTGTACAAAAAATCGAAATGTCGGTAAAAGACGAAAGATTAATAATTGATTGATTATAATGAGAGATATATGAATAGAAACGTGGCTAAATGAGAAATGGAAGTCAACTCGCTCGGAGAAAAATGTATGATTGTTATATTCAATCCATTGTCGACGCTTTAATCGAAAATGACCTAAACTGTATCTTTTTGAAGAAAGATGTTCGTTCTTAAGCAGAGAATCTTCATAAACAAAAGACATAAACCAAATTATACAAATAAACGTTAAAAACTATTTTTATTTTAATTTCATCTTTCTTGTTTCCCAAGTAAATTATATAAGAAATCATTTTTAAAATATCTGAAATGAAAATACGGGCACAGATGGAAACGGCAAGGAATCCATTTTAAATGGTATTTGAAAGATATCGGTATAGATTTCCAAACTTGTCTTTTTTCCTTTTCTTTATTAAAAACAACTCTAATAACAACTTACGATGATACTAGGTCATTAATATCGTAACCAACAATATTTTCGAAATTCGGGTTTTGATGAAAAAATACAATTTAGAATAATATAAATTATATGTCAAAATTTTATCGATGTATCAAGTTCCAGTTCCGATTTATAGCTAAAATAATGTTATCATTACTTTTTTCATACATATAACTATGTGTTAACAATCACAAAAAAATCTCTCCTATAAAGTGTTGTTTGTTTGCACTTAAGATATTTTCGCGGTAAAGGCTCGATATGTTCATAATCAAAATTTAAAAATGCCAATGAACTTTAAGAGAAGTTTAATATATCAATAAGTAAATATGTTCTTCATATATCGGAAATGTTTCGGTAATTTTTTCCATTATCATATTCATTTATACGAAAAATTTATAACTGTTATTATTATAATTTTGAATTGTTGTTAAAATCGCTTTTTCACTTTAAATTTTATATGTACATATATTGGAGGATTTCTCTCATATATATTTATTTATGTGTCTTTTAATCATGTGTAGACAGTTTTATTCAAAAAAGTATTATTAATTTTTATTTTTCACTTGTTATCATAAACTTACATTAATACGAATTAATAAAAAGTAATATATAATCAGATCAACTACAACCGCAATACACAGCCTCCTCCTTACTGCCTAAATTAACGTTAATGACTAAATATCTTTAAACTGATATACAGGCTATTTGTATAAAAAAATCATTGGCAAATTGTTGCTGTGTTTCTTATTATAATTTTAAAAATCTGCAGCATTAACAGCAGTATCACTATCTTTTATCTTCTTATCATTTTGTTGTGATTATCAGAATAAAATGTATGTATTTGATTATGTTAACACTGCAACATCGCATTGCCTTCTCCCTACATTTTTCGTAAGAGTATTCATATATTCAATTAGTTTGTTCTGGCGTATGTTACTGTTTTTTGGATAAGAGATTCGACGTATGATTTTACAAAGACACAATCTAATGAAAATTTATCTCCGTCAACAAATTATGATAAAATCAACGATGTTTTATTTTTTTTTTAGTTGATTATGTCAACTTAAACAATTTTGATGTATGTAGGTACTTCATTAATTGATATATCTGTAGGGTATTATATATTTGAATTTGATGGTACTTTACGTATTGTTACGTGTTTAAAAATGTTTAACTAATGATAAATCAGTTTATAAAATATCGTACTACGACGACAAACTATCTGACATTTCAGATAAAAAATGTAAACAAATTTATGATATGCTGGTATACCCTATAACAAATACATGCGCATTATTAGGTAGTAACATTAAATTTTAAAATTGTCTTTTTCAATTTTAAGTAATTATGAATATTTTCAGATTATACAGTATAACATTGATTCTATCATTCGGAATTAATTATGAAGTTCCAAGACTATGTACATATTATCACTTCTTTAAAGTTGATACGAGTTATCGATATAAAAGGTCAAATGTAAAATGAAAATTATATACCATTTGAACTTATTGCAAACCAAACTTGTCAAGCTGGATCGGATTTGGAAAAATCTCATGATTCTGGATTTTTGAATTTTAAAATCTCTTATAAGAGAGTTTTATATCAAAATACAATCTATGTGTTGGAAAAGTTTTCATTTTTTTATACATTTATGAATAACATTGTGTAGAAATCAATATAGGATTCGATGCGACCATCTAAGGGAACAAAATTTGGTCAAAATATTATTTTTATATAAAGTTGTACAATTTAATATCCGTTTTGTACTTTACATTATTTTAACAAGTTAGAGGCCCAACTTGGTTCATAATAATAATAATAATAATAATAATAATAATAATAATAATAATAATAATAATAATAATAATACACAATAGCCATTGCAATGCTTAATATAAATTAATTCATTATAACATATTATTTATGTTCAAATATATTATATATTATAACAGATTTGTTCAAAAAAATGAATTTCGATCCTCGTATCATGCGTTTTGATTGACATCTCAGTTATTATTGAACAAATATATTCTAGCAAAAGATTTTTAATTTCCGGAAAGTCGAAAACAAATTCGTTTGTGTTACGTTATCTTGGACATTAGTGAACCGATTTTTGTAGAAATTACAAATAGAATGACCAACTTATATATATACCTTATATCTATGGTGTAGGGTATAAAAAATTAAATAAATAAACAAAAAAATTAAATAAAAAGGGGAATCTGTAAAACACGTATGTCTTAAAACTTCTAAAAAATTTTGTTACACATCGGTGCAAGGACAAAGGTCATAGCTTCAAAAAGTATAATAATGCGATTTTTATTTATATATTTATTTAAATATATAAAATACAATATATACATAATTATTTACAAATTATTTAGCAAAAAAGTAACATTCAGGGAATAATACAATTCTTTTGGCCATTTTTTATAGAAGTAAGAACACCCACGCCCACCTCTCATATAAGGTAATACGTCAACGAAATTTTGTACAAATAGTTAAAAGTCCAATGTAAACTTCGAAACAAAAAAATGGGCGTGGTTCGCCCACTCTACCGTCCATTTCCCATATAACATAAAATGATGGTAGTGTTATTAATGGCGTTGTGTCGGCGATAGCAACAATAAACCTTTAAAATGTTTTTACTTAAAAAAGTACCAAATGTTTAATAAACTAAATAATAGAATTTTCAAAGTGTACAAGAGGCAGGTTTGATATATTTTTAATTCAAAACGAAATATTAGAATAACGAAAATGTACCACAAAATTCCATTCTCATTGACTTAGAACCTTAAAATTTTCATTTTATATCTTTAAAATACAAGAAGTATTAATATCCCAGTAAAAAAGGATTTCAAAAGTGAAACCAAGTGCATATTTTCTACTTCTTTGGATGTTCCTAAATATTACTTCCATAAAAGTGAAAATAAATGAAAATTTAGCGAGAAAAATGGTTAATAACTTCTAAGAAATTTAACATTTTTTTAAAATTTAAAGCAGCGGAATTTTTGTTAAAAAATGTTATAATTGTAGTTTTAAGAGAAGTACTTCGGTTCATAATTCCAATGAAAAAGTTAATGTTTCAATAAATTTGTAGATTAAATTCATTGAAACAATATATGTACAGGTCCATTGAAACAATATAATTTTGTACATTGATATTGAAGAATTGATTAAATTTATTCATACACTAAATTGACGAACACATTTATTAAATAAAATAAATAATTCCAGTGAACAGTACATTGATTTCAATGAACTCATATTTTGTCTCAATGAAACTGTAAAAGGCTACTTCTGTATTTTTGGTTTTTATTTTATTTCTATTGTGATATTTTTGTAATATATTTTTATTTTGTGTTCATTTAATGCACCTACTTTATTTATTAAAATTACTTTTTTCAATGTATTTACATATTAACGACCTGTCCCACGATGTCGAATGAAATTTTCGTGTCGACTATTTGTATGTAAAACAACAAATAAATTTAAAATTTTGTTATTGTTTCTCATATATTTCGTAGAACGAATTTTTCGATCGACATCGTGGTACAGTCCGTAAGTTTAAATTTATGTTTCTGAGTTAAATATAAAATAAAGTACACGATGTACCAAAGAATAATGAAAAAAAGTTTCTCCATATAGGAACTTAGTCACTCATGCAATATTTCTACTTTGAATACTATAGAAATTTCAAAAAGTACTATTAGATGAACGATAAAGTACCCTCGTATGGATTCTCATTTATTTAGAACCACAAATATATGTTGAAGACATTTTCAAATTAAATTTTGAATAGAGGGGATGAGTATAGGCGGAATAAAAAACCCTAATTTTAATTATTGCTTCAAAGGCGATAGCAAAGAGAACTGTGAGGTAATAGTCATTAAAAAAAAACAATTTCTATATTTTTATAATTAATGCAAATACCATTTACAGATAGTACCACTGCCGACAGTGACTATATGTTATGTTAGAACTCAGTCGGATGTCACGCTCACATTTTTAAAACACTTGAACGTCTACACTGATTTTCTTAAAAATTTCACATTACCATCTAAAATTTAAATATGATATTTTATTTTTCGATTGAAGCAAGTGGAGTATTGCTTTCCATATAAAGTAAAGTGGTATATTTAAAGCACTAATATAGTGAAAATCCTCAAACTTCGTATAAAATAGCAGAGATAGTTCTGTGAGGAAGAAATAATCCCTTTAGTGCTGGCGGAATTAGAAAATACTCAAACATTTTGTTAGTGAACAGAAAAGGAGACAATAAACGAGAAGAAATGTAAAAAACTCGAAAAAAAAAAATTGCATAGGAATACAAAAACAATTTGACAGTCAATGACAAACAATAAATTCTATGACAATAAAACAGCACGACGTTAAATTCCAATTTTAAACATTGAAATGGACTTCTGAAAAATAATGTAATATAATTATGTTGTTTTTCATATTTGCCACAGACTATTTTTTTATGATCGGGTTTAATTAAATAGTGCTTTACCTTAAAAACATCGTTTTTTATTAACAGAATTGGACCAGAAAAAATTCTCGATAATAATTATTCAGTTTTTATACTGTATATCAGTTTTTTTTAATAATAAATTAGATTTTAAAAATTCAATTACAGGTAAAAGAAAGAAGAATTATTAATTTTGATGATATTTGGAAAAAGTATAACACTATAATACAGGTAAAATATACTAAGAAAAAATAAAAAAAGTTCTAAAGAATCAATTTCAAATGTATTTTTTGTACATAGCACCTTTTAGTATTTTTCTGTCAAATAAATTATAACATATATTTAAAATGTGTACAATATTATTTCAATCAGTTGCCTACTTGCTGGTGCAGACATTTTATTGATACTTTTAAATCCCATAATAAATTATTAACAAAATTTTACTGATAAAATACATGCTTATCTAAATTTTTTAGATTAATTCTATTTTAAAAATTACCAAAATACAGTGTTGCCATGAAAAATATTTTTTGTAAGTAAACTTTTTAAAAAAAGTAGCCAAATTAGAAAATAAACTGATGTATGTAAAATTTTTGTAAGGCTATTTCAGCGTTTAACGGTTTTTAGCGTTATCGGTATTTCGAGTTGTTCCCAAAATATGGAAATAATTGGTTCTTAATGTTCTTTTTTCATAAAGTGAAGTGTTTTTATACCTACTATCAAAAAAATATGTAATATATCGAAAAAATTAATAAAGTATATATTACCCTGGTTACACTCTGAGTCGATTTAAATATGTCTGTCAGTCTATCTGTTGAAAGCAGTTGGAAAGAAATATGGCTCAAATATTTATATTCTATAATATTTTTTTGTATTCAAAATGATCAAAATCTGTTAATAAATAAAAAAGGTATTGGCTAAATACTAGATACAAGGTGTTCATTGTAGCTTCATTTAAAATATATTTGTCAAGGGTTTAGAGAATTTTTTTGTTCGGGAAACCTTTCCGACCGAAAGTTTAAATTCGCATTTAATATATCTGTATATCTTCCAAAATATAGTCCATATACTAGACAACTATAATGTAAAATTACATTCGAAAATTGATCTAATTTTCTCTGTTTGGACCGTATTTTATATGTCTTCCAAAATATCGTTCATATACCAGACAACTATCATGTAAAATTGCATTTGAAAATTTATCTTATTGGCTACGATTATCAGTTTCGATTGGATGTTACGCATACTTTTTAAAAACTCTCAAAGGGCTGAACCATCAACAGAACCATCCCATACAAAAGAACTAATTTAAGTCCTTAAAGTTCGTGTGATTATGAATCTTACAATTTTCGATCATAGCACCATAAGCCTAAATTGTAAAAACGTACAAAATAAATTTAAAAATGATGAAATATCTCTTAAACTTATGTTTATAACTATAGTTTTCATTGCATAGGATAAAATGGTCCCTATGCAAAGAAAATATTAAAACTGAAGAAATGTTAATGTGAAAATCTTCAAAAGCTCTAGTGATAATATAGGTCCAGTAAACATTTGTTATGGCCTAATAAGAGGTACCGAAGCGCACCGTCATTAAAAAACCAAACCAATAGATACATATTTATATTGCTGTAACAAAAACGACTATTGCTCAAACAGTACCTTTACAGCTAGTCCGTAAAATATGCATTTTGTTGTTGAGATTTTAAACAATATTTGACTTTTCTTCGGTTACTTTTTTTTTTAAATTCAGTAACTGTTTACGATTAGACAATCGATTAATATATAAAATGGATTTTGTTGTTTGTAGTAACGATTATAAGATTTAACATAAACAGATGACTTATTAAATGTTAATCATATGTTTTCTTTTTTTGATAAAATAAACATTACAAAAAATAACATTTGCCAAGAGATCGTCGAAAAATCCGAATAAAAAACCGGGAAGTCAAAAATACCCAATTATGGGATTTTTTTATAAAAAATCTGAGAAAATTTAAAAGAATATTAGAATTCAAAAACCGGATTGTAGAAAAAAAAAAACAATTTTAGGAAATTTTTATGAAAAATCTCCAATATTAAAAAAAAATTAAAAAGCTAATTAATAGAAAAAAATATTAATTATCTTTATGTAACAATAATTTAGTTGTATTATAATAATTGCAAATAAATGGACAGAAAAAAATTCTTCTTAATGACACCCAAATGGTTGCCAGCTTGTTACATTGAAACTAATTTTCGGTCTACACTATCCTTTTTCTTGTTTGCATATGCATTTGATAGTGTGGACCAGAGATGGAAAATTGTATTTTCGGTATCAAAATAAATTCCAAATAGTACTTTTTCATCCTCAAAGTACTAAAATTCTGAAAGTATGTAATTTTTTATTTCATACTAATGATTTTAGTTTCATATACTAAATTACAATTGAAGCACTAGCAGCTTTGGACAACAGTTTTAACAACACCAAATGATTACTTGATTTTATTCAGATTAAATATTACAGTAAAATATTATTAAGATAAATTAAATAATTAAAAAAAAGTCGTATATCTGCCGAGGTTTTGTTCTTGTGCGAACAAGAAAAAGGCTAGCCTCGATTTTTTTTCATACTGAAGATTGCTAGAAAAATACTCAATTTGTTTTGCTGATTTCAATCCTTATGAAAACATAGTTTTGGTTTCAGGGTATTAGGTTCAACAATGTTGTTGGTCGAAAATTTGTCTGTGAACTCAGTGCTGTAATAGGTGTTGGTGTTCTCAAAATTCTTCGCGACCACATGAATCTTCTTTTTAAATCAAATAAAATATGCAGATGTACAGATGCATGTTTCTATTACTTCATTTATCAAAGGCAACATGATAACGATCATGGATTTTTTAACGTTGATGCTATACTTTTATATAAATACAAAATAATAATAATCACTAGATAATTTTAAAAAACAATTAAACAATTCGGCAGTTGAAAAAGAATTCTCTAATTATGTGTGATCAATAGAGCTGCTTTCCTCAACTAGATATCGATGGAGGTTTCGACGATGAGATATTTGAGTTCCATTTACTTTGTAAAATAACAACTCCATAACTTTTATGTTTGAAAGAAACTTCGTCTTTGGTATTTTTAAAAACGCTTTCGACACATGGCCGACTCATGTAAAGGAGTATTAATTACATTCTTACACCACAATATTAAACTTTCGAATCAAATAACCTGATATTGGTATTCTAAAGCATCTTCTTGTAGAATACCAATGTCGCCAACACTCGATTCATTTAGGTCTTATGCCCGAAGGTCAGTACCCATCGGCTCTGGCGAAACAATGGATTCATTTTGCTGAGGAGAATTTTTCGGGCACCTAAGCCAGTCGATATTATCTATCTCCACATTGCTCTTGGCATTAAGTAACTCTGTGTTTCTGGCTTTAAAATGAAATCATAATGAAACACTGGAGCAAAGGAAACATTGTAACCAAAATATATTTTCGGAACCGATATTTGAAGCCTTTTGGAGAAGGGTGGTCGTTTAAACCACATTTACTATTTAGTACGCCAAAAAAGTGCTCCACAATATCTTGATTTAATCGGCTGGTAATTACGTAGTGCATACCGAATTTAGAAACATAATTGAGTAGAATATCTAGGGCCTTATTATTCATAATTATGGCTTTTTGGAAAAAATCTACCGATTTTTTTTCTTGGCACTATTGGGATAGACATCATTTGATTCACTGTTTTTTAAAATATCCTTCTTCTTGTTTTCTAGTAGCAAACCGTAGGGAAAGAAAAAATTAGATTTTTTAAAATATTGCTATCAGAAACTATCATAAAACATACCATACCTTGCAATCTTCCAAAAACGTCGAATTTTTATAGTCGTTATGAGAACTAATTGTTAAGAGCCCTGAATCAAAATCAGTTATCTCTGTTGAGTTAATGTTTGAGACATACAGCTAGCAAGACATCGGTGTAGGTTAATGTAATTAAAATACATTAACAATATACAACTTGACAATTATATACCATTAAAATACAAAACAACTTAACAGAGATTATCAATAACGATTCGGTGTTTCGTAGTTCTGGCGACAATATTAGTTATGTACATATAAAATTATGTACATATTATTTACTGTGTATCTACATAACACTCCTGCAATCGCTCCGTAAGTGGCTCGTCATTCGGCATTAGAAGTAAACGTTTTCCCACAGTAATTAGGCTGAATGCTGGTCCTTGCTACAGGTTCTAGAGAATTTCCATCAAGTTGTAATGAAATAAATATTGTTATTACAGCCAGTCAAATTTTCGAAGCAAAGTAAAATGAAGAAAAGAAGCGTGAAACACTTTGAACAGTTGAAGTTGAAGCGAAAGTATTCTATATAGTTGAGCATTTACACATGTCGCCATAAGACAAGTTGAAAGAGATCATTGCGATAGGATGAATTTTTGTTCACTGGTTCACTGGAGTGAGATAAATAAAATACAATAGAAATGCATTTGTTTTACTAAAAATTTTAAATCCACATCATCTCGTTAAATATACATCCAAATGGAAAAGGGCTTTTATTTGTGATCACTTATATTTCTCACTAAAAATCGATTTTTTTTCAGTTTTCTGTAATACTTCACCATAGAAAAATACTGTAACTCTATGTTTTTAGTTATAAATGACAAAATAACATGTCAATTAATTAATTTTGGATAATTATACCAAATTCTTCCCGTAAATAAGCGGAACATGAACATCACACAAGAAAGTAATTGTAGGAGTTCATTGTCCGCGCAACGAGCAGCAGAATTATTAACAGCACTAAAATGAATCAATTGTTTAATAAGGAAAATTTTAAAATATTGTTATAAATTTATTTTGGCAATGCTGTGACACGCGGCGTCTTGTCAAATTTGAATTTATTTCTACTTTGTGAATTTATTTCTACGTGAAAAGGCATGATCAGCTCGTCGCGAGAAGCTCATCCTTTCTTTTTCCCACATAGAGCCTAAATTCAAATGTCAAGTAAAACTGTCTAAGATGAATTTTTCCTTGTTGTTAATTTTTCCACAGTCACAATATGAGGTTATTCTACAAAATTATATTACAATTTTTCCAAATCACTAATTCTTTATTTTATTTTTTTCTTTACTCTAGTACATGAATTTTGATGTTATGTAAATAAAATATAATGTTCACTTTGTAATTATATAGATAGAACATTTTTGAAATATCAACATATCTTTTTGAAATATCAAGTGCTAAATTTTAAAATTAAAACTCATTAAAATACCCTTTTCATATTCCAAAAGATTTTAATATTTTTTGGAATAATTTACCTCTTTTTCTTCAAGATTCAATAATCAAGCAGCATTTTAAGTTTTAATCCATTTTTAGACCCGGAGAGGATAATTCGCTCTTACATCCAATCATTACTCCATGCAATTCCCAATATGATCGAAGTCAGTTTTACGACTTCTAAGTACTCAATATTGGATTTTAAAGCCAAAAAACATAATTAAAGTCACCATAAATAAATTCAACATAAGTGTAATATATACAAAGAAATGATAATGCTGCTAATGGTTGCTTTGGTTTCCGAAAGAGCTGAAATTTTCCATCATTTTACGTACACAAGATTATATTTTACAGGATTATTTGACCACAAAAATTATTCTCTCTGAACATTTCGCATTTTTTCATATCGACAATGAAACGATTATGGGATGATGGAGTGAAAGGCTATAAGCACACTAACCATCTTTGCGCACTACAGAACAATTCATCTCATCCTCTACATACTTGCCAAAAGTTTCTAACTTTGAACATATCCAAAGTACTGCTCAAACTGTTTGACGCATGAGCACTCTTGTGGTACATGTTTTTCCAAACATGGATGTAAACAATGATGAAAATTTCACTATTATTGCATGCCCATCCTCGTTTAAAAGAATATATTATTCCCGATAATTCACTATCACTCTCACGTTCCCGCTCTCTAAATCCAAGACCACCTTCGTCCACAAAGAAACGCAGTTCTTTAATAGAAAAAAGACATTAATATCAATTCTGCGCCAAAACACCAGACTTTTGCTTTCAATAGTTCTGATAAAAATCGTTTCCAATGTGGTTGTCGTGTCACGGAAACTAGTTGACAAATTTGATTTGACGTCGTACTCAATCCACGAAGACACCATTTGTACGGTGTTTTACAGTCCAGATCTGACTTGTTTTCGGAAATAGAATGCACTATTCGGGTTGATAACACTATCTCCTTACGAGCTCCGGCACAATTCCTCCCCGAATCATACAAAAAGAATTTTCAGGATTTATTCCTTGTGGTCGCAAAATTCTTTAAGCCGGCATATATTAACATAGCAATAGGTGTCAATTGGTACCGTAAAGTACAAAGACCATATATGGTCCCTGCACGCTCTATATTAAAAACTGACCTTTTTAGTCGTAATACAATTTAATAGTTTTCCTAATTTTCCATTTAATTTGCTATTACGATTAAAGAAGATTGTTTCAAATTTATATTGAATTAAGTATAATTTGAAATTGCATTTTCATTTCATTATTATTTATACATTACGATTACTTTTGATTAACACTAATTGAAATTTTTATTTTCCTCAACATCTTAGACGGAACTAGACTTACATATTCTTGCATATTCTGCTAATAGGGAGGGCAACGTTAATTTCAAAATGCTTATCTGCAATTGTCATTAATATTGGAGAAGAGCCAAAAATTCCCTTTTTATTCTCATCACATACAGCGACTAAATGTTGTTTTCTTTTTTTTTATTTTTTCTTTTATTTTCAGGTTTTCAAGATACCAAAAATAACATAGAAGAGATGGTAAATACGTATTGTTCCGATTATTATTCTAGTGTTTTTTTCTTCTTTCAGTTAAATTAAATTCAAAAACAAAATTACACAATAAAAACAAAAGACCTGGATAAAAATGGACTGAGTGTTGATGTAAATTTGATCTGGTGCTGGTGTTTGTCAACGACTCCTGAGACAACGCAGTGAATAACAAGGATGGTAACGCTGGAGTGTGCACTAACATGGTGACAAGGCCTGGCTAAGCCGGTAGAAAAGGTGTAAGGTTCATCATCCTGTCATCCACGATTCGTTGCAAAAAATAAAAAAATAAAATAAAAGGAACTAAATTTGCAAAATTGCAAAAAAAAAATCTACTCTCAATTTCTGCTCTTTTTTTTCATCATTTTTTTGTTCTGTTCAATCCATCTCCATCGCAATTATATACTTCTTGGTCTGCAGCTGTTGGAATGCTGCATGGCCTGCCCTCCATCTTTGATGGTAAATCCTTGGCCCTATTTTATGGATTCACCCCTAAATCTATCCCTACACTTTAAATTAACTCACTTTCCTGTGGTTAGTTTATTTCCGTGGAATCCTTCAATACTAGGGCTTCCAAGTGTATTTAGTCCAAAATGTCATACACAGGTAGGGGATTAAATAAGGATACTTGCCTCTGGTTATTATGATTAATTTTCAAAGAGCTAATCCCTAACCTGAGCTTATCCTAGTATATCTCCTACAATTATTGGCCAATTTCCGGCCAGACAAAAAAATCAAGTCCCTAATCTCTGTCTTGAACTCTCGTATATTTAATACCCCTAATCTGAGATGTCCCATTCGTTTCGCATTCTCGTCCTTCACTCTGTCCTTAATTTTTGGTCTTTCGTCTTTTTTGTGTTTACACGAAATATGATTTTATTTAATTTTTTTTAACTGCGCTAAGAACTTTTTTATTTTTCTATGTTTGATGTTTAATGTTGAATGCGTGTATTCCTTCCCTTTATTTAATGTTTAATTTTGGTTTCTTTTATTTGTAGTTTTGAGTTTTAAATGTTAAATGTAGTTTTTTTTTTTAATCTAATTTTATTCAATCTTTTTTTATCTTATTTATTTTTGTGCAATTTAGAGTTTTAAATGTTTAACGTTCAAGGTGTTCTTTTCTTTCTTTTTGTGTAATTTGGAGTTTTAAATGTTTAATGTTTGTGCTCTTATTTTTCTTTTATTCAAGGTTTCCTTTTTTGTGTAGTTTTTGAGTTTTAAATGTTCCATGTTCCTGCTTTTTAAATCTCACTCATCTCTTCATATCAAAGCAAATTCATTATGTTTTCCGTCTTATCAGACCCATTCTCATCTCAGCAAAGCAAATTCATTATGTTTTCCGTCTTATCAGACCCAACTTAACTCATTCATTTAACCTTGTCACTCTTCCTCTTCAAAAAACAACAAAATTAAAGTGAAATTTTCTTCCCGCCAATTTTCTGACATTTAGCCATCTTTTTTTCCAAATTCTCCCATTAATGCACCCCCCCCCCC
>MINK01187601.1:48976-94738 GCA_001735545.1 Phormia regina
GTAGTTTTACACTAACAAAATACAAGGAATTGTTGTTTTTGTAGATGTGCGAGTACTTTGTTATTATACTATGCGTGTAACCTTGTTAACCCATGAAGGGGTGAACATGACATGTTAGGAGTTGACAAAATTAAATTTTCAGGATCTTTATGTAGTAAAATGTTGTGCCGACTTTTATTGTATGGGTTTTTAAAAAAGCAATTCAACCATAAACCTTCCTTTTTTCACTAAGACTTTATGATTAAATCATTTTTAAATATTTTTGTCATTAACGAGTTGGGTTTGATTCTTTTAGTCACAATTCCTGTATTGTTTAAAACTTTACTTACAGGAACTCGGAGACAACCTTCTTTACCTACCTACTATGCTGCAGATGCTTTGGATTTGGAATCATTATAATTGGAGTTGGACGTATGACGCATTTCAGATACCGATTCTTAAGTTATATAATGGTTGCTCAAAATAGTATCGCACACGGTGCATTAAGAGAGCTTTATCTTTTAAAACTTGTTCACTGTGGGAGTGAGTGTAGAAACGCAGTTTCGAACACCAAATTCCTAAAATAGAAGATTCGAGATATATAGGTTATTATCTCGGTGTTGCATTTTAGTAGCATTTCTCGATTCAAATGTTATAGTTTCTAAACCTAATAAGAGTTTGAGTTGGCCATTCATAAGAATTCTACGATTTTCACATCTCAAACCTTGATTCTAAAAATGGTGATGGAATAATTTATTGGTACAGAAACTTGTCGAAAGGCATCAGAAATTTCGGCCAATTTTGTTAAATACTTTTAATATGTTTTACAAGTGATCCTTATATTTGAACGAATTTGAATAACATCGTCGTGTGAACTTTCCACTTCATTATCTTTATCAAAAAGTTATTTTGCATATAAGGCCCTTATTTACGTCCACGTAGACTTAACTTTAAACCTATGAAATTTCACCGAATGAATTGAACCAATTGAAAATTGATTCTCATTTTAATCGGAGTCGAATTTCACTATACTAACTTATAGAGTGTTCCATACTCAATACTATTGGTACCAGGTTATTCCACGTTATAGAATTTTTAATTTTTAATAAATAATCAAATCGATAATAAGTTCAAGAATATGATTATATATATATAATAAAAATTCAAATAGTGAATTTAACGTGTGCCAAGATAGCGTCGATGAGTTATCGTCGAAAATAGAAATTTAAAAACCGGGAAGTCAAAAATACCCAATTTTAGGGATTTTTATTAAAAATCAGCGAAAATTTAAAGAAAATAGGAATTCAAAAACCTGGTAGTCAAAAACATCTAATAAATAAAGCTTCCTTTTAATAACCACTAATGGTATATCACTGAAACTAAGGATTGACACGGTATAAATGATATAGATAATGAAAGTAGACTAAATTCAGAACAAAATACGACAATCGTGCAAAAAATCCTACGAGACCTTCCAGAGAAACATAGGTTCCTCAAAAATGGCCCATAAAATCGTAACTGGCCTATAGCACTGAAACTAATTTATGAATTTACCCTTTCAATTATCTGTTTAAAATGATCAGCTGATTAAAAACTAGAGTTGAATGACCTAAAATTTGAATAGTAAAGTTAAATTCAAATATTTCTATAATTCTTTCATTTAATTAATATTTGGTAACAAAGAATGCAAATAAATTAAAAAAAATATAGCGTTTTGGCCCGGTCAATATTAATTTCGTTAATAATATCAATTCCTTTCCCGAACAAATATTATAAAACAACACATAAAACGAAAAATATTTTAAAGTTGAATTTAATTTAAACTTTTTTATTTATTTAATATATATTTATAATTATGGAACTTCATAGCAGTTCCGAAAGTGTTAAAAAATAATTTAAAAATGACTCAAATGACTAAATATCACTATAAAAGGTATATTTATATCGCATGAATAGTATTTTTAATATTCTGTAATTCATATTGTGAAATTTTATAGCATTGCCATCAGCGGCAATAATTTCAATCATAAATAAATCCCCTTTCCCAACCAGGTTATTATTGAATCAGCTATAACTCCACAAACTGTTGGAAGTATTTAACCGTCAAAAATGATAGATGATTATAATAAATCAACTGCGGCTTTACTTTTGACTGGTGCATCATTAGAAACTGATGAAATAGGTTTTTTTTTTTTTGGGAACAGCAATCTACTAGCCAAATTCATGGAAGTATTTAACCAGATTATATTAAAGCAGCAGAGTTTTTACTTTTGGCTTTTGTGTTATTAGAAATTGAAGATAACTCACTTAAGCATTTTAGGGAATAGTATAAAGTTTTTTTCCAAAAAGGCACATTTTAAGCACATGTCCCTCTTTTGACAATTATTCCGATGAAGATTTGAACAGAGAAATATTCAAAAAGCTTTTAAACTTGGCTAGACCTTTAACTACAAATATTCTGGCTATGGAAACATGCTTAATAGTATCATTAGTCTATGGGATCTACTGATGGAAAGCATACTGAAATTAAGAAACCACTCAATTAAGAGGATGAATATTTAAGCTGTTAACACCGATATTCAATATTATTGATAGCTGTTCTTAATGTCGAAACAGAACATTTAATGGTAGATATTGGTAATACAAAGAATTTCAAATCTTTATGAAGATAATTTTTTGAGGTTTGTCTTGATAAAAAAGTGTTTAATGAAGAGTAAATGTTATTTGTTTATTTTTGGCCAAATGTCTACAGTAGAAAATATTTTATCAAGACAAACGTAATTTTTTTTTTTTTTTTTTTGAGTTGCAGATAATCCTTTATCTCTGTCAATTATATGGGAAACGTACATCATATAATATACCATGTAAAAAATACTAACAACAAAATCAAACTCGACTTTTTAAAGATAAATTGATTAACGGTTTGCACAAAAGTTCTCTAATATATTCAAAAATCGATCAATTTTCAAAGAAAGTACTAATTAGGTCTCTAAACCTTCATTATCAAACCGACGTGCTATAATAAACGACGGTAAAATGAAAGTAAGAAATCGTAATGTAATTCAAACTTGGATTTTCAAACGATTTTGCATGATAGCGAAAACAAAATTTCGACTTCACGAGATCCCAGATTTAATATTTTAATTATCTTTGCAATCATTAGTTAAATAACTGAGAATCGAATAAGATATAAGTCATTCTTTTATCAGATTTAAATAGGATTGCTATTATAGTAATTTTTCAGATCCAAAGAATTTTTCATATTGAAAATATCTTTGAAAAATAATTTACTAAAAATTCATTTAAAAATATAGAACTTATTAATTCTTAAAATAGCGACTGAAGAACGTCTTTTTTGCAAAACCATTTGAGGTAATATATCTTTTCTTTTTCTCTTAACTTTCTTAATGTTTTTTCTAGAGATTAATTCCAAATATTATTATGTTATAACATTACTTATTATGTTATAATAGATATATTATTATTTTTACAAGATTGTTTCAATGGGTTCAAGTTTTTATTTGCTGCTTTTTAGAACTGAATTCAAAGAATAATAAATTTTAAAAAAATATGTCCCAACTGGACTTAGCACTTATTGGACTTAGCAAAAATTCGCTAATATATTAATTTGTTAAAATTCAGGCAGGTTTCTATCATTTAACAGTTCTAAAAATTGTCGGAAATAACGGAAAAAATTACAAAACTTCCGGAGCAAATTCCCGAGATTTTTATCTTTTTTATTTCCTCAAGTAAATTATATGAGCAATTATTTTTTCAATATCATATTACGTTGAAAAAATTGTATTTTTAAAATACCGGTACAGAGGGAAACGGTATTTGAATACCAACTTTAAATGGTATTTAATAGGTATCGGTATTTATATCGATATCGGTTTCCAACCTTGGTTTTACAGTATGTTTTTCAAGCATGTTTTTAGGTATTATCAGGGTCTGATAGAGGAACGAATAATTTCGAAAGCGTTTACTTTTTTTAAAATTGGTCTTCGTTAAAACCTATTGAGGTTTTGGAGTTGTGACTCATTCATTTTAATGTTAACCACGTATGATTTATAACAGGCACTGTGATTGCCTGTTTTTGAAATTATTTTATTTGAATTATTTTCAGTTTATTCTTAATTAATTTTGAATAAAATGATTCAAAATCTATTGCATCATAAGCATAAGTTAAACTAGCAAAGTAGTCATTCATTTCAACGTCATCACACCGTATCCTTTCAAAATTTTTCACATAGAAGAAGAGTTCAAGCTAAAAAATTTATAAATTTAACATAAATAGTTCCTGGATAATAAAGTTTTTTTTTTTTAATATATTCTCCTACAATGAAAATTGTTGCTAAATATAAAAATATTAAAATTTTTTGTGGAAATTAATACACACAAATGCTTAAATTTGAGATTTTTTTAAAATAAATTTTAGCGTTTCAAAAAAAAAATATATATAATAAAAACATAGTTTGAACAAAAATTATAAAAATAAAATCATAATGATCTCAGTTTAAGTGAATTAATTATTGATTGAATAATTGAATTAATTATTAATTTAATATTATCTATTGAAATACAATTTATTTTTAAAACAATTATTATTATACCTAATGTAAAAGATAATTGTGAATTTGGCTATAATTTAAATAATTATATTGTGAATTATTTTATTCATTGCCGCTGAACAATAATTTTCAGTTGGTTTTCGAAAACCCGAAGATCGCTAAAAAACCTTGCAACCAGCAAAAGGTTAACGTCACGTTTTTTAGAATCTTAATAAAATCTTGAAATCCTATTATTTAAACTCTAAATCTTTTAATTCTATATTAATTAGAAACATCTCTGAATGCTCATTTCAATTATCGTATAATTTCAAACCGAAATTTTTCAAGAAAAATACAATTTTATTTATTTATTTAAGAGAGTTGCTACGTCGAACATGAACATGGGCTAACAAGTTTTCACAACTTAAATTTTTACCTTAAATATTCTTATATTTGCCCTTTTTCACTTCAGTTCAATTGTTGATTCGTTGTGTTAAAGTTTATCCTTCAATAGCTGTAATCTATTTGAGTGGTTGTTGGATTTGTTAAATGCTGCTTTCGTTGAGTTGGCCGAATGTTTCGTATACTCAACAACGTGGTTCTTGAATTAGTTAAATGCTGTTTGTTTTAGTTGGCTTATTGTATTTTATACTTTCCTACCGTTAGATGACCTTTGGTAGTCTAACAGAGTGAGGTGTAATATTTATAACAATTGATTTTGTTTCCTGTTAGAATTTTATCTGTTAAAGTTTTGCAAAAATATTTTTATATTTGGAATTATAACTTTGATGAAACGAATTTCTAACTATGAATCAAATGTTTTGCGGCAATATCTATTATAAAACATTCATTCAAAAATAGTTATTTATAATACGATAATTAACTAAAAAAATATTATGAATAAAACCTTAGTATTTTTCTGATCATTAATAATAATTTTCTTTTTTATATATAAAAATATAACAAACAAATGAAATGAACTGAAAATATATTTCAAACATTTTCATTACAACATTCGTTGTTGTTTGTTTGTAAAATTATATAAAAGGTTCGACACAGCTGAATATGTATAACGCTTCAACTAATTAGTTAATAATTAAATTGATCTTTAAAAATAAAATTTTTTTCTTCACATAAATATATACCTGATTTACTTGATTTCATACCTGAAATAACTCAAACAAAATATATTATTATTTTTATTTAAATAAGTTTTTATTATTAATTTATGTTAAAATTGTTTTATAAATTTAATATTTTATAGAAATATCCAAGAGTATTAATTATTCCATTTTATGACACAATGATAAATAAATGCAGTTTAATTTTTAATTACGGATACTATTTTAACATTCTTTTTTTTTTTTTAATTAAGAAATAGCAATAATGCAAATTTTATGCTTATTTATGTGTTTTACAATCATATTAGGGCTATTTTTTATTGGGCTAAGTTCATCGTCAATATTCCCAACTAAAATGAAATTGAATTTATTTTTAGATATTTTCTATTGAATCAAAACATACACAAGATTAATATAAAATAAAATCAGATTATAATTAATTTTAAGAATTTTGTCATATAAGACATTTCTTCTATTACACTTTATATGGTACTCACATTTCATTTAGTACCATTCAGGACAATTAAATATTTTTATTTTGTTCCAGATAAATATTTTAGTTGGGAAATTCGATTATTGTTTTTACATACTTTAAGGTAAATTAGACCTTAAATAAATAAAATTAAGTTACATGTACATATTTATTGCAAATAATTATTATATAAACAAATAGAAGGCATTTTCCACGTTGTGTGTTATTTTGGCGAATAAATGTTGTTATTTATTATTATAAATACATTAATATATTAGTTATAAATGCATTATTGTTAACAACTTTTAAGCTCAAATATTTCATTAACTAAAATAAATAAATAAATAAATATTTAAAATTCTAAATCTTTAATTACGTTTAACATAACAAATATATACATATAGATAATAGTTTTTATATAAAAATTTATCTAAAACGAATCAAATCCAGATAGTTCACTTTCCTGCTGTTAAATGAATAGAAAAAAAAATAATCAAATACATTTTTTGAATTAGTTATTTAGACACAAATTGTTTAAAACTTACTCTTTCTGGCTTATAAAGATGAGTGTGGGGTAGCAAAAATGTTGAGCCTAGATCACGTTCTGCCATTGTATTAACTTCCTACAAATAAAATATTATTGTATATAAATTAGTTTTGAAAATTTCAGGTAAAAAATTAAATTTAAAGTTAGAATATGAGTATTTGTAAAAGTATGGACCAACAATAAGATACCAAACACAACCTAGCGGACTATTTTTTATATGAAGATTTGGCAACACCGTCTCTGTCAGTGTTGCCCTTGTTGCAAAATGAAAAACATAGGCTAACATTTAATTTATATAAGAAAGAAAGATATAGATAGATTTGCCTTATATTTTTAATTTGATAAATTATAAATAAACAAAAATTTATCTTCCTCTCTTAAATTCCATACATCAAAAATATAAGACAAATCTGTCTGGCAAGTGGAAGTTGAACTATTCACGTTTGTTTTTAGTTAGGGGCTTTAACAACTGAGACACGTAAGAATCAAATTTCCTTCATATTTTAAAAATACTACTGCTGGAAATCATATTACAAAATTAGTCTAATTTAAAAAATAAACAGTTTTATTTTGAATTTAAACAAGTGAAATCGGTTGTTTTAAAATATCAACTATTCGAAAACTGATTTCTCTACAAAGTCGAATAATCGTTCATCCTAATATGTAATAGCGGTGAAGGGTAATTATGTAATATTATTAAAATACTTACGTCAAGTAATTGCTGCGTTTGATTTCCATCTATAGATACGCGCAAGGGTTTTGTAGAGGCTCTTATTGTAGTTTCATCAAAAGAACGAGCCTCTGCCGATCTAAAGTGATAAAAACAATTAATAATACAAATTTACATAATTTAGTAATGATTTTATATTTTAAAAATTCAATTTAATATTTTTGTTAGTATTATTTTTTAATATACATAAATATAATTTACTTACAATTCATTGAGTTTAACATTTCCCAGCCACTCATCCATTGTTTCAATGAGACTACAATTATTTTCAAATAAAAAACATTAATTATAATATTAAAAACAAAAGTATACACAAAATATAACTTTTTGTGTTATTTGTATCTATGGGTAGGTAGATAATTACACCATTTATTGAATTTTCTATATACCATCAAATTTGGGTTTTATCAAAAAAGGGACTTTTTAGATAGAATTTAAGGTTTTTACGCCATTAGAAAGAGAAGATCTTAAATTCAACAGTACTAAAAAATTATGTCTATTCTATGATCACTGAAGTAGACTATTTTTTTTTTTATTTTTTTGGTTATGATCAACTAACATTCAACTAACATAACATTTTTATGTTCGACCATTTTCTGAAGAGTTTTTATTAATTTTGAATTGGAAAAAAATCTCAATATAAACAAGGTCCAATTTTAAGGTAGTTTGCAAATAATTCTCCCGTGTTTAGCCACTTTTGATCATTTTCATTACCAAACTAATGTTATATAAGATTAATATTTGAGACAAATTTAGTCTCCAATGGTTGTCCCGTACTTTCCCTATTCTGCTTTCAGCAGACAAATGGAAATAGCTAGATCAACTCGTATCTAACTAGGGCCCAGAAATACTTTATGATGCCTTAAATGATTTTTTTTCAACATGTTACGCACGGAATTACAAAATCTATTTGATAGTGAGTATAAAATGTAAACATAACCAACAATTTAGTTTCCCAAATTTTAAAAAATTTTAAAAACGGCTGATAAAAAATTATCAGTCGTTTTAATGCCGTTACTTTCTTTTATTCTAGGGATGTCAGTAACAAAAAATATAGTTGTGTAAATGAGAATGAAAAAATGCACTCAAACAAAAGTTTAGTAAATGAAATACACAATGCACTTTCACTTTTCTTACATTCAAGTTTGTTAATATTAAAAATTATTCTTCAAACTTTATCATAAAACATTAAAGAAATTGATAACCAAACAATTCATTTCTTAGTTTTTTTTAATGCATTTTGTACCATTTACACTCTCAGCAAGAGTTAAATGAAAGAGCGTTATATGTATATATAAACTTAGTCCACACAATTATGAAATTGACATCTCTAGTATAAACACTCAAAGCGTATATGAATAAATCAGGCACGGATCCACGGGGAGAGAAAAAGGGAAATTTCCCTCCCCAAAATGAAAGTGCTTAAAACAAAAATTTTGAGGAAATAGTTGAGAAAATCATTTTATTTTTCTCCCTCAAAAGCTTGAGTTGGATCCGCTCCTAGAATAAATTATACATAATCATAACTATAAAATTGTTAACATAAAAGAAATTATTTTATATTTCAAGTTTGGTTTTTTAACTTACTCTTTTTCACATTTATAAACATTGTAGTCGGATTCATTTGTTGAAAAATTTTTATTAGATGTGAACTGTTGTCGGTCGTCATTTAGCAGATGTTTTTGTCCTGAATTCGAATCTATGGATGTTGCTGGATCCGATGTAGTTATTGCGGTATAATTTGGAGGAATCGAATCAAAACGAACCAAATCATTGTTTTGTTGCTCTGTCGAGTTTACGATCGTTGTATTATCTCTTACTATGGCAGAAACTTCGAAACCAGCAGATATTAAAGCTCCAGGATTTGAAATATTTTCGGGACGTTTATCGTTATCTACAGTTTCTCTGGTAGTTAATATATTCTTTTTCTAAGTAATAAATAATTAAAAAATAAATAATAAAATTTTTTAATTAGAAAATTTATTTAAATGTAAATAAAATATTATCCATAATTATTATCTGGAACAATTTAGTCTATATACCCATTATGTTTTCTTATAAATACTTTACTAAATCCACTCACATAATTTCTCTGAACTTCTGAATCTTTGGCAGAATTCGTTAATTTATTTTCAGATTTAGCAGTTTTATAGATTCTCTCCATGGTTAACTGATGATGCATGAGTTGGGTTTGAGACAATACTGATGAATGATATTTTGCTCTTGGAATCATAACGGTTAAGCTACGATCGGATTGTTCACAATAATGACCTTCGTATTCTGTAGCATTTCCTAGTAATTTCTGTTGTTCCGTCTGTTTGCTATTTCCCTTAAATGATGATGAAGACGTTATAACTGTATTTAAATCGCTTTGATGTTCGGTTTGAACATTTGATGGTTCAGTTACAGAGTATTGTTCCATTGTGCTACCTTGAGTGTTACAATGTCTATATTTTTTACTATGATTAAATAAGCACGTTTTCTTCTTGTTGTTATTACAGCTTGAAATCGTTTCTCTCTGAAAGTAAAATATTAAATTTAGTAAAAACTCCTACTAGTCATTCATGTGGTCTTAAAAGCATTTATCTATATCTCAGCTGGTTTAATAATTAAAGCTACAGCATTAGTATACATGTTGCAACTTTTGTAATTCGAATACAAATAAAAAGTCGATAATCCGGAAAATTTGTTAATCTGTATTGGGTTCTGCAATCAGTTATTTGGATTATCGAATTTATACTATATTTAAATTTTATTTCTAACTTAAATTAATGTTAAGTAACCAATTTAAATACCGCAAATACTTCGGAGAATTTAAAAGAATGTTAAAAAGGATACTTACGTTCTTCAGAACATATGGCAAAGAATTTTGGCTTGTTTCACTACTGGAATCTTTAATCATTGACCGTTTATCAATTTTTATGGATTTTTGACGCTTATTATTCTTAAGACTATCACCTGCGACGGAACTTCGCAAACCAACAACCATATTGGCCGCAATGCGGGAATTCTTTTGCAAACCATCACTGCTTGAAGTTACAGTAGATGGTGCTAATGCTGTATGATGAAGATTATTACGCCGTTTTGTGCAAGTAATTAGTATACAGAATAATAGCAATATAAATAATAAGGTTCCAATTCCTAACAGAACAATTAATAACATTTTTAAATTGACTTGACACTTTGACCCGGCATACCAGGGGAAACATTCACAATAATTTCCATCAATAGAATTTGCTACCAAAGTTGTACCCGAATAAAAACATTTTCCATGATAGTGACACATTTCGCAACCAATCTGTTCCGAAGAACAAATTCGACCAGGATAAATAGGATTATCAGACAAATCTGCATAACCTTCTACACAGCTACAGGTATAAGTTCCAGGCAAATTGAAACAGTGAGCATTTTCAGAACAATCGTGAAGTTTATTACTCAAACATTCATTGAAATCTGTTTAAAAAAATATATATATATTTATTTAGATTAAACAATTACTTTTACGAAAAGTTATTTATACAAATACCTTTTATAGCAAGTGCGTCTACTCCGTCCTTGTTTGTGTAAAGATCTGTACCTCCAATACTATAATTGCTTAGCCTTAAGTGTTTTTTGAAAACTTCTTCCAAACGTTTTTCATTACTGTTATCTGATAACTGAAACAAGACGGTTACACTTGTTATTTCTATATATTTATTGTATATTAACAATAATTACCTGTAACAGTATATCAATCAATATACCATGATGACTTTTATGATCATCACCAAATTGTGTTACCTCAACACCGTGGTATGCATCACGGAAATCTGATTGCATAATCATACGATCTAGCGCATTATTAACTAGTTGTGATAGTTGTTTATAATGTTCAGTTGAATTATCTGTCAGTTCGTTCACATATTGTAATGGATAATTTCCTACGCGTTCGGCATGCATAAGTAGGGAGTATGTATAGGTAGCTAAAAAAAATTAAATTAATGTATTTATAATGCATAAAACTAAAATACTAAAATAATGTTTAGATTTACACCTTAATATCTGGCATTTGACAGCTTGAATTATGGTTAATAATTTGGGTATTTTACCATATATGGTATCACATACGATAAATATAGAAGAATTTTATTTTTATTAAAGTCTTTAACCAGCTTAATAACTTATTAGGGAATGTCCACTGAATAAAATTTAATAATCTATTAAATAAATATGGAAAGATGGGCATTAACAAATCAATAAGTAGGTCCTTGAAAAAAGTTTAAAAAATATGAATTTTTTTTATTAAATATGCAAAAAAACAAAATGCACTGCAATGTCGGAAAAATATGTCATTGCAATAAAATCCTAAATATTGTTGTACACAAAAACACTTTAATTAAAGTATTTTTTTTTTAATGAAGAATATCTTCATTTTCCAGCCCTGAAGTATTTACTCAGCACAATTGTGCTGAGTGAGTTCACACGTATTCTTATGGTCTTTTACATAATATAATTAGAAAGTATACTCGTAAAAACGGCTGTTTACCTCGCGTTACTGTCAAATTGTTTTTGTATTCCTATGTAAATTTTTTTTCGTGAGCATTTTACTATTCCTCTCATTTATTCTCTCATTTTCTGTTCATATCATTTTGACATTGTGAAGAGTAGTTTTACACCAACAAAATACAAGGAATTGTTGTTTTTGTAGATGTGCGAGTACTTTATAATTATGCTATGGGTCTTTTATTTAGTCGTTGTCAAGAGTACAAAATGCACTGTAAAAAATTATTGAAATTAATTGTTGGGTAATCAATTTCTATAATAATAATATTTTAAAATAAAGTGGGGGAATAATAATTATCTTTTTAACTTTAATATATTTACGTGTAAGGAAAGCGAAAGTGTATAAACAATGAGTGTTATTGAGGCATGAAGAACCATGAATAACGGACATATTATATTATTTTTCCTTTAAGTGCATTTTTTTACTCCCACAAACACAATTCTATTTTTTAGTGATTGACATCCCTAAAATATATTATATTTGTTTACAATTCAAGGCATTGAGATCGACAGGAAAGTAATGAAATTACGTAATTTCCCACACATTTTGACAATTATAAAGTAGTTACATTATTTTATAAAATTTCGGCGAAATTACGATGCCCATCAACTGTACATGGTTGAAAAAAAAAAATACATTTTCTGCAACTGTGTATTACATCTTTAAGATGGCGATGTAAACTCCTGATACATTTTTTCATATTTACAAAAAATTTAAATAAAATTGAAATTTTCTTTCGTTAAATTTTTAATCGGAATTGTGGCAAAAGAATAAACAATGAACTGAAATAAAATAACTTTGCCATTAAACAGCATATTTTATTGACAAAAATATAATTTTAAATCAATGTACACGACAAATTGGTATAATAAAAATGTATCAGCTGGTCATTAAATTACATCAAATGTTAAATATGTCAGTATGAACTGTTTAGATTTCATTCGTAATTCCGGCATGAAATTATATGATTTCACGCCGTTATAAACTAGGCTTAAGATTTGTACCTGCCGTATATAATATCCAATAACATTCTTAATTGCTGATTAATTAAAATTTAATAAAATAAAATGTACTTACGTTTGCATGGTCGATCTGGGAACATACGCGCAAATCCTGGTCTACACAAGCAAGTCCAATGATTATCGACTAAAATACATTGTTCATTACGTGAAGCCTTGCATTTAGGATGACAACCCATAGTTTCATTCAAATTATTCTGTTTAGTTGGGGATTTAGGTGGTGTTGCAATTAAGACACCTCCCAAAATTACATGATCATCAGAGTTGCTTTCTTTAACAGACGCTACATTACCAGAGGAAGAAACTGATTTCCCATTAACAATTTGTAATGTTTCTTCGTCTCTTATAGGTATGTTGTCATCAAATGATATACCATTGTCGTATTCTATCATCATTTCATTTGTTTCGCCTAACTGGCCAATATCTATATCATCCGATAACTGTAGTGGTATAGTATTTTTGATTTGTGGTTTGGATTGGTGGTTGTGGGGTGATTGTGTTAGGGTAGGATTCTTGTTTTTGTTCTTATTGTTTGTCATGATTATGAATATACTATTTTCATTCGGATTAAGACTAGACGACTCTTGCGTTATATTTGTAGATACTACTTCCACCGAAGGATATGGTAGATATGTTAAATCTTGGTTTATTTCGTGTGCATGCGGCTTAATTGTGGAAAATGAGTCTAGATTTAAATCCGAAGAATACGGATTAACAGTAGCCGAAGGTTTTAGTGTCGTGGTGGTCGTTATAGTGATAGGTTCAAGTGTCTTAACTGAGGTCACCGTATCAACGATTGTATTAATTTTAGTGTGCGTCAGGAATAATGTGGTAACTTCAGTAGTGGTTTCTGTGGTAGAGACAAAGCTGGTAGTTGGTTGGATAAAGATTGATGTTGGTAGGGGTGGTGGCGGTGGTATTGGTGCTGATTGTGTCGTTGTTACCGTATATACTTGTTTATTCGTTATATATTTGGTGGGTAATATTATACGTTTTATTGTTGTTGTTGTAGTTGTTGTGAATGTAAGTACAGATGTCGCCAGTGGTGTTGTCGTTGTGCTTGATATATGTTTTTCTTTGTAGAGTTCAGATGGTAACAAATTAATAAGTTTATAGCTGTCATTAGATTTTCTACTTTCATTTTCCAAATATGTTGGTTTCTCGTTATTGGCAACACTGATGAAATTCTTTGTTTGTGATTTTACAACATTCATATTGTTCATTGTTTTAGAGGCTGTTATCTCAGTTCCTTTGTAATGATCAACTTTGTTCTCGATATTTTGTTCATATATAACACTTGTAGCGTCTGTTGGCACCAAAGCTGTTTCATCTGTACTGTTTTGTAGGACCTGATTTGTTTTCATTGGTGGGCGTTTTTTTGTGACTTTAGGCATATTCTCGCTAGTTTCATTTAATGTATAATTTAGTGGCATGTTAGTTTGGGATGTAGTATTAATATTCGTAGGCATCTTTAGAGGAGGTGGATGTAAGCCAAACACTGTTTCCGTAGTAGCGTTCGATGTATTAGTGCTGGGAGATTTAGTATCTAATTGTATAGAGTTTGATTTAAGGTCATCGGTAATATGTTGTATTGTACTGTTTATTAAAGGTTTAGCAAAATTTGTTGGAGTATGATGGCTTGCATGATATTGCGTTTCTCGAGTTACAAAAATTTCTTTTCCTGCCGTCAAATTTTGTTCAATGTCAGTAGATTCTTTTGTTGTAGACTGTTTTGGTTTGATGGTCGTTATTTTGTTGTACGAATTTTGCTTATTTGTTGGTATCCTGAAAGCTTCTCCCGGAGCTACAAAGATGGCGGACGTTTCAGTTTGATTAGAAATTTCAACATTTTTTCCACCGTAATTTAGGGGTTTTCTAAAAGGTTCACCCTGAGTTACGAAGTCTAAAGCATGTAGGTTTTCATCTTGATTTTTATTCAAATTCATAATTTCATTGATATCCTCTGCGGTTGGTTTGTTTGTGTTTCTTTGTGGATCTCTAGTACCTATTAAAGTGGACGAAGTTTTATTTGACTTAGAGCCATAATGATGTGTCTTTTGTAAAGAAACCCTAGTTGCTCGGTTTTGCTCTTTAGAAGTATTAATTTTTGTAAAAGCCTCACCATTAGCTGGAGTTTGCTGGACTCTAGTTAAGAAATGTTCTTTCGCATTTGTATGAGTTTTTTGTGTAACTATCCAGTCAGAGTCATTGAATTTATTATAAACTGATTGAGAATTACTTGTAGAAGTCTGCTCATTTGGAAGTGATTGAGATTGATACTTCAACTCAATTTGATTTTGAATCAAAGGCTGTATAGTTGTTCTAGATAATACATGAGTATTCTCTGTTACTTTCACTTGCTGCCGTGTTCGAATTGGCTTAAGTGTTGATTTTTTCTCTTCATGTTGACGTTTCCCTAAATAATCAGGACTAGAAGATGCTAATGTCGACGGTTTTTGGTTAGAATTGTTTTTATTTGAATGCTGTTGCCGTCTGTGATGCATCCAATTTGAATTGGTTTCATGTTTTGGTTTAATATTTATAACATTTTTAGTTTCAAAAGTTTTTTGATCCGTTGCAACTTGATCATTTGGCAACAATTTACCATTGTCATGTAGTAATGAAATTTTTCTAACAATATTATTTTCATTACCAGGTGCTTTTATGTTCCAGGCTGGATTATTTTGTACATCAAGTGATGATTTTAACGGGCCCATGGTATTTAAAGGTGTTAAGCTAACTTGTACTTGCTGTTCATTAGCTGGAATCGTTATTAATGGCATATATTTATAGGCGGCAGGTTTCATTTGGGTCTTCAGTTCCTTGACCGTAACTAATGGAATTTGTCCTCTTACGGCAGTTGCAGTTTCTTGTGGGTAATCAATATCTTCTCGATTAAATGTAAGTGGTGGCACATTAACGTCTACTGTGTGGCTAAAAATGTGATGATCTAAACTGACGTTTTGATGATTCTTGGTATGAGACTCATTGGGTTTTTGCTTTGGTGTATTTTTCTCATAATTAAGAGTTGGTCTAGATGTAGGAGGACTATAAGGAAAACTTCCAATATTTGTTGGCTGAGATGCTACATTTTTGAAAAATATCTCTTTAAATGCTTGATTAGATTGAGAATTTTGTAGATTTGTATTCAAATATTCATTTGGAGCTACATTTTGTACAGCAATCGAATTTTCGTGTTTTTCCATGGCTGAGGAAGCAGAAAATGGATTTTTTCTTATTTGAGGATTTTGATTAGTTTGCAAGTTCCACGTCAAAGCCGAAGAACTTGATATGGCATTTTCAGATTTTGTTTGCTGTTTCAAAATTGAAAATTTTGTATCGTGTTCTGTTGGATTATATTGTTGTACATTTATATCTAAAGCTGAATTTTGTGGCACTGTACGATTTTCTTGTTTTGAAGGGTAAGAAAAGTGATTGTTTGTAATTTTTTGAGGCTTCCGACCAGATTGCAAGTTCCAATTTAATGCATTCCCTTGTTTTATGTGTTTTTCAGTTTGAGGATTTGTAGCTTTAGTTTGTGATCCTCGCCAGTTCGTTGTAGCGCCAAAATTTGAAAAATTGTCTGGAGAAATTGTGGCCTCCTCATCTGTTTGTGCCTGTATTCTCAAAGAAGTTTGCGGCTCTCGAACATTTTGCCAGTTGAAATTTGATGCAAAATTCTGATAATTTTCTAAGGGAATTTGTTCAAAATTTGAAAATTTCGTTTCTGTATTTGCTTTTATATGTGGAGACTGGGTTTGAGGTTTCTGGTTAGAATTAGATTGTTTATGTAAATTTACGTTAGACAATGAACTTGGCTTTAGATCGGCACTAAATACTTGTGGTATCTGTTGGATTTCCAATATTTCATTGTTTTTTAATTTATGATTAATATTGTAAATATTTTGTTGAGTTCCTCTTGGTGTTGGCGTAGGAGATGCTAATAAATGAGAATTCAAATGTAATGGAGGTGCTGATTCAGCTGCTAAATGTATTTGTGTATTTGACGATTGTGGTGGCTTATTTCTGGTTCTTGAGGGTTTAACTGGGGCTGTTAATAAAAGAGATAAGCCCGGTTGAGGATTTAAAGGAATGGGTGACTGTATTGTTGGAGGTGGTGGTGGTGGTGGGGGCTTTAATATATTTTTATTAAAATGTTGTTCATTTGGTGGCCTTAAACCAAATGTTATACCATTGCCAAGAGGTATATGCTGAGGTCTATGACTAACAGATGTTAATGTCGCAGATGATGGCTTCTTTTTATAGGGATGTTGAATTTTATTGTGGTAATAAGTCACCTGAAACTGTCGATTATCAAGAGTGTATGGCTCGGATTTATTTTGATCTGCATTCATCTGATTACGAATTTGCACATATTCGATGCCATTCGGTTTGCCAACAATAACATCCGAATTTGCAGTAATAATCTCACCAGGACGTATATAAATGGCACCATTATGTAATGGCTGTTCCTGTCGAGGAGCCGTCAAAGTCGATAAGGGTATTATGTTCGTATGTTTATCCTGTGCCAACTTCTCCTTTTCATCTATTTCAAAATTGCCCTCTTCACTTACGATTATAGGTGGTTTAATATGCAGACTTTGGGGCGTTATCGCACTATAATTTGAAAATTCGTAATTATTATTTTTTATTGGTGATTTCTGTACTGGTATATATATTGGATGTGTTGTGTCCATGGTAGAATTTATTTTTTTATTTTGTGCCTGTTTACTTTCAATATTTTTTACGGGTTTTACATTTTCTCTATTCACTTTAAAATTGTTTTGTAGCAAATCAGCCATTGCATTGAACATGGGCTTCAGTGCCGTTAAACGTTGTATAAGTTGATTGGCGGCAGATGTTGGTGTTTGTTGATTAACATTGCTAGCAGAGGTTATATTATTATTTGTGTTTAGTATTGTTGGATTATTGGGAGCTTCGACAAAAGATAATATTTGTTCTGATGGCAAGGAAGCGAAACCATTGTTGTCTTCATTAAAGTCTTCCTGTTCTTCGGAAAGTTTTACATTTTCCGCTGTAGGTGAAAGGTTTTCAGATGTTAAAGCGGATTCCTCTAACTGATCTACGTTGTCTTGGCTATGAAAATTTCCAGCTGCTCCTTCTTCTTCTTCTTCTTCTTGAGCAACCAATGAGACCAATGCTGATGATGATAATACACTTGATGACGTAGGCAATATTGTAGGAAAGTTGCCTTTAAACATTTCCATTGCCGAAATTTTTATGGTTTGACCATCTTTTAGTGTTGCTGTGGTTACAATAACGCCACGCCTTTGGTGATTTTGCCTTCTAAGTTCCACTTTCATTTTTGACAGCAGTTCATTTGGTAAAAGCGTAGCAGGTACACTGTCTGTTATAACATTTTCTATAACACGAGTATAATAATTGAACACTGTTGATAAAGGCTTAACGCTTTGTTTCGTTTGACTCTTTTCTGCACTTAAATAGCTACTTAATACCGTCGTTGTATAATATGTGAAGGTAGTTAAAAATGTTTTAGTAGAATATATGTGTATATCATCCAAAACTTTTGTTTTATCTATACTATATTCTCCATTTGAATGGTCCTCGTTTTTTCCATCATCTCCTTTAAACGTTAGAGACGTTGTTGGCAAATTTGTATTTAAATTCTCAGAATCAACATTATTACTGTCTTCTTCATCATCATATGTATAATAAGAAGTCAACACTGAAGTACTATGTGCCGGCGATGTATATGATTTTGTTACCACAACTTGGGTTAAATTTCGTTTAACTGTCTGCATTTGAATCTTTGATTTCTGTATCTTCTGGCTTAGTGTCATCGTAACTTCATTATAGTAGGTGTTTGTTTTTAGTGCTGGTGTAGCTTTGGCTGTAGGTTGTAAATATGCTACATAATCGTTGGGACCAGTTATAGTATTAATTACAGTGTGTTCACTAGTCATTACTTGTAATTTATTGCTGGCATCCTTATAGGTATTGAAGTATGAATAAGTAGTTGGAAATATTCCTACAGCGAATTCCGGTGTCTTCAAAATTATATTTCGTTCAAATGGTATAAATTAATTTAGAAATAAAAGAAGAAAAAAAATTAAATACCTTAGATCCATTGTAATATTTAAATGTATATTAGAACGGTTCAATTATTTAAAATATTTATACAATAAATCATTCTTTCAGTCATATAATACCAACAATCTAAGTTAAATAAGAGCAAAAATATAAGTTCAACAATTATTTTTGGTTTCTGGTATAAAATATATAATTGTACTCATAATATGTACGCTTCTATATTTTTTAATGAAAAAACTAATTTAGTACCACATTCTTAACTACATACATACATACATACATATTTAAATATGTACTTATACATTTTATGAGATATAAACTTTTGTAGATACCCCGATTATTAGAAACTAGGACTTAAGCTTTATGAATCACCAAAAATTTAAAATCACATATATTTTAAGACCAATATAACTACATATTTAAGTCATTTATGAATTACAAACCAATTAATTATAAATAAATTATATTTATTATAAATAAATTATATTTGTAACCATTAATTGTATGTTCTTACCCTTGTTAATGTTATGCCAATTGTTTGACTCGGTGTGATTTTTGGATAATTTCTTTCTTCAGTAGCGATATTTGATATAACCTTCTCTCGACTTTCAACCGTTGTTCGACCATCTTGTACATATGTCGTGCGATATGTATAAGTTGTTAAACAGGTTTTTGTGATAAAGTAGTTAGTATGAAATGGTAAATCCAAATTTTGCTAAACGATAAATTAGAAAGAAAAACATTTGTTATAGAATATACACATGTATGTATATTAGACTGTTAAAAAAAAAAACACAACGATTTTAGAACTTCGACCATAACTTCCTCATGGATTACTCTTTTGGATGAATGTCGCTATCACGTGCATATTTTTTTTCGCATAAGATATACATTTTTATACATATTTTTATAACCACCATCAAAAAATTTGAACATGTTGAAAAAAAAAAAAAAATCATTTAAGGTCCCATAAAGTTTATATATATTTTTTGGGTCCTGATTAGATTCTAAATTTACTCATTTTATCTTTACTTTCTACAAGTATATTATAATTATTTCTTAACCAAATTTATTACTTTATTACAAACATGTCTTACAGAAATTTCAAAAATTAACGAGACCAAACAAAAAATATATTTTTCTTTGTTTCACTTTTTTGAGGCATTTGGCCTTTTCTGGCCTTTTTTAAAGTCTAATTTAGTTTCCTTTTTTTCTCAAGTGCTGGCAACACTTTAGGATACATTCGTCATTAAATCGATATTTTGATTATTTTAATATAATAAGTTAAGAGCATTATTAACATCATAATTCATCACATAATTTCGAAAACTGTTTGTATTTAAATAATAATAATAGTAAATATTTTTGAGTAATACAAAGAAAATATATCTTGCACTTACTACAAAATTGCTTTCGCTAAAAAATCTGAAATTATACTTTATACGTCAATGAAATTTTGATAGATGATATAGTTATTACTAAATTAAAGGTTTTCACCAAAACACGAATTTCTTACTTAGTAAAAAGAAAGGTGGAATAAGCATTAATCAGTTTCGCTTTCCGTGCATTTTGATTTTAGAAGTCATTAATAATAGTAGGATGCCTTGATCTGGTGATAAAAACACAAACTGCCATTAGCATAAAGAATTGCTTTGGAGTTTTCAGTCAAATGCGGAAAGTCATTCAAAAAAGGGTTGAATATAAATGGCGTCAATCTCCGCCATAGAATACTCGACTGTTAATATTCTGAATTATTTTTTATCAAAAATGGGTCAATGTAGGGCTTATGTAAAATCGTATTTTGAATGGAGGAGTTCAAAACTTTATTAAAATGTCATCATAAAACAACAGCGTACTGAGTTGAATGCGAACGTTTGAAACCAAATTGATAGAACGAATTACTTCTTTCAATAGAAGTTCTAATATTAGAATGCATGACTTAAGGGTCGCTCATAGTGTCTGTCCATAACAAAATCAATAAGTTATAGAAAAATTCTTGCTTAGCACGTTTAGTTTTATTTAATCCACATATAAATTTATTTAAGAATAAAAACTTTTTTATCCACCATTATGGGTCCACTTAACTCTTTAATACTCATGAAGTGTTATGTTGAAATTTAGGTCACACTGAATGTTTGGCTTTGGAACGCTTTTGAACTTTTTCTCTTATGGTCAAAAAATCGGTTGTATCAGATTACCTAAGAAATCTGACCTAATTAAAGGCTTCCAAATTCCATGTGTATTTTAGTTTGAAACCCGAATCAACAGTAAGAGATTTAGTTTCAAAAGTTTTCAAACCGATCTTCTCTGACAATTTTTCAATTTTTTGTTTTCTACTTTCAAGCCTTTTAATTTGCGGCGTGAACGGGTATAATTTTTTCTCTATAGAACGCAACCGAGTCCAAGTCGGCTTTGCGCTGCCGCCGATTACTTTACTAAATTAAAAAAAGAAAAAATCGAAAAAGGAAGAAATATTTGGGATTGTTGTCCAGATAACGGGCGACTGCTTTGTTTTAGAAACAATATGGGAAATAAGATTTATTTAGTTTAGAGAAAAACATTTGGCTCATTCTCCGCCGACTACACTGAAAAAAAGTATTTTTAATGAATGCGGTACATTAAATGACATTCATTAATTTTTTCCAAGAACTTTATTAAATTAATTGTAAAATTCATATGCTTTAAATGTATAAGATTTCATTAAAATTACAATAAAAAAAAATTAACTCTAAATTATGAACATATACATGTGTAAGCAAATACAGGTTAAATTTATTTTCTTAAATAATATAATGCATTAATTGTTTTAATTGATTTAATTGTAATTTAGAACATTTGAATTCGTTAGTAAATCTAGTAGTACATTACTACCATTTGTTTTAGATTAAGAAAGAGACCATTACACAATGAACAAAATTTATTGAATCAAATGAAATATTATCATTAAATTTGTTTTTAAAATAAATACTTTTCTAACGGGAAATGATTATTAAACAAAATCGAAAACATGTTTGTTTTTATTTCTTGACAAGAGAGATGACGCATTTTAAACAAAAGGCAAAAGTACTGTCAATGTTTTGTTAAGAATGAAATTATTTTAAAAAAAGGAAATAAAGTTATACAGGGCAAGTCGAGCAGCGACCAACGGATTATACAAAGTAGGAATTTGCAAGATTTCTCCCTTCCTTAACATGTAAATATAATAATGTTTAATGGTAAACAGTTTTTAAAATTATTTAACTTTTATTAAACGAAGTAACCTCGCAGAGGGTTTCGAAAAAATTCGTGAAATTAAAAAACAAGAGAAGTTGTTTAATATATAAAATATTTCAACTTTATTCTTTATAAAATTATATTACAGACTGATCAAGACTACAACTGGTGATCATCATGATAAGCTTGTTTAATATTTATGGCATCTACATTAAGAATATAATAATTTTTTATTGATTGTATTGAGTCAATATAATACAAATAAATCATTTAATTTAATATAAAATAAAAACACAAAAAACAAAGCAATTTTTTTCAATGTGCTTTTTCATTGGGACAAAACATATGTTCATTAAAATCAATGAACAGTAGTTCACTGAAATAATTTATCTTATTTAATGAACGCGTTCATTAATTTTAAATTTTATGAATGAACTTTTACGTTAAATTTTAATATTAATGTATGGCAAAACATTGTTTTAATGAACCCGTACATAGGGTCAAAATTTATTGTAACAATTAACTTTTTCATTGCATTTATGTGACTTTTTAGTTCAGTGTATTTTCTATCGACTTTGTCCTCTGATTATTAAATTTCGATTTTGAAATGGTTTTAACAACCCAAATGGGATGGGTGGAACCTGGGTCGTCAAATTATTTTGCATTTTGCAATTATTTCCATTAAAATAATGTAATTAATTGCTTCCATAAGATTTTTCCTGCAGTTTTTTTATTTCAATATACAAAAGAATCTCTATAAAAATTTACAATTTGTCTTGCAGTTTCTTCGGCTGTGCCGAATCTGGTGTACCCTTCACCATCTTATCGATAAATAACAAAATTTCCGCCTTTACGTATGCTTTCATATTTGCACATTTGGTTGAAAAATTTATAAAAATATTTATGACCTATCTGTATAAAAATGGAAATGTGTAGTTTAAAAAAGCGCTTTTATCCAATATCTACGTAATTATTGAAGTAATTTATTTCATTCAGAAAAAAAATATCAGACAATTTTTAGTAAAAAATTTCCCTATTCTTAATAGAATCCCTAAAATATAAATTTATTGCTCTCCGAATATTGTATAAATTTCAGATTTCAATGGAGCGGTTGAATTTTTTCTTTCTAAAAAAATATACAGCTTAAACAGAGGTTTAAAAAAGGTAAAAGAAAAAATAAACTACTAATCACTGTTTCTTATGGACCGATTTCTTCGATTCAAAAAAATCAAAAACGTGTTTTGGCTAATATCACTGACACTACCCAGCAAAAACAGAACTGAAAAAAGTCATGAATTTAATATTGTGCTGTCATTGGAAGAAAGTACTTAGTGGTGCAAAAGAGCTGCAGAAGTCCTTTTTTAACCCATGGTTGTCATTGTAAAAAAAAAAAAAATCAACAAAAGCTTTTGATTTTTTTTTTTTTTGCTGGGAAATGGACCGATTTTTTATTTATTCAGCCAAAAATTTTAAATTCTGAATTTTTCGTGCAAAAACATAGTTGATAGCTTGTATAGAGCCTTAAAAAATTAAATTGTAAAATGTAACACTAAATCTTAAAGACATTTCTGCAGTATAAGATGATTAATGGCATCAATTCAATTAAACATTTTAATTAATATACACAATTCATTAGTCAACGATATATACAACAGTCATTTATTTATGATTAAAATTATAAAAATTATAAGAACTAGCATCGAAAGCTTAAATTTCATAAAAAAAAAATCAACAATCATCGTAAGAAATTTTAATTTGCCCAATATATTAAATACATTTGATGACCCCCTTTCATAAGTTTAAGCATAACCACAGGTTATTTTCGTACAATGTTGAACCATAATTTTGAAGCTAAAAACAATGTAATAACGATCCGAAGGATTTAAAAAAAAAAAAATACTTTTAGAATTACAGTTGACACGTTATGTCTAAGTACATTAAAAACTTGTATTAAATCAAAAAGTCCTAACAAGAGGCCAAAAGAGTGCTATTGATAGTTTTATTTTAAAGTTATTCTTTATTTATTATTATTATTATTATTATTATTATTTCTGAAAACTTCGACATTTCTAAAAGTCTTTCCGGAAGGATATCCCTAATAAGTACTTATATTAATAATAATTACCTGTTGTATTGATTGATTCACCGTGTTATCAGTTGATGTTTGCGATGATGGAAATAAAAGTATCATCATTTGATTTTTAATCGTGCTAGCAGCTAATGTCATTGGTTTATTGTACTGTAGTTGACTATTGGACATATCTGGCACCATATGATCAGACGTTTTAGTTTTATCACTTGCTATAATAACTTCAACGCCATTGGACATAACCCGAGTAGCTAGATTGTAACGAGCCTCATCAATATCATCGTTTTGACTTTTCTCATTATTGTCATTGATATCTTCGTTGTACCTATAATCGTACGAAGACTTTAAGTCGGCCGAATCTCGATGAATTATCGTATCAGTCTTTTTCTCTTCCTGACCGGAATCAAAATGTTGGAATTGTTTGCGTAATTCTTGAGAAGCTAAAAACATTTATAAATTTTTGTTTAATTTTATGCTTCAGCCGAAACTTTAAAAGTTTCGAAATTTCTTACCACTTTATGTCCCAAATACCAAATTTTTGTTTTTAAGTATTGTATGTACATTTATTTGGAGTTGCAAAGAAGACAACTGAATCGCCGATTGATTTGAAAAAAATATATGTACATGTATTTCCTTTGTCTCCTTATTATACAAATTCGATTCAAATGGCGATTCCATTAATTTAATNATAACTATATATATATATATATATATATATATATATATATATATATATATATATANATATTTATAATAAAAACAAGTTAGAGTGCTATATTCGACTCTGCCGAATATTTTAAACCCTTCACCTTAGTACATGCACTAACTAACCGTTTTAAGTGAAAACCTCCAAATATCAGATAGACCGGACATTTTTTAACTTTAACATTAAGAAATGTAAAAACTTATACCCTTGCCTTTGGTGAAGGGTATAAATAAATATATTAACAAACATTTTTTGTTTTGTGAAAAATATTTTTATTAAAAAAAAACAAAAAAAAAAAAAACATAAAGCAAAATTAATAAAATAATAAAAAACTATTACAATATGACTTCATCTGTTCTAGAAGAAAAATATGTACAAAAATAACAAAATAATAAAATATAAATAACAATAATGTATTTCTTTCGATTGATTAATATAAAATAGTCGAAAGGTTTTTTTGATTAAATTTATAATAATTAATTTATTTGTAAGAAATATGTATGTATTCCAAAGTATTTTTTTTTTAAAAAAGAAAAGATTTGAAACCCAAACAAAATTAAATATTTTAAATCCACCACACGCATTTCCGGAATTTGTTTGTAAATATTGGACATACTAATGGAAGGAGTTTTGGAAAAACTTATTACTCATAAGTTTGTGACGGCATAAATGAATTCATTCATATCTTTATACTATAAAAGTTTCTTTATTTTTTTTTTTTAGTTAATTGAAAATAAAATCAATTGAATTACATTCAATGTAGAATAAGAGGATTTTTCTTTAATTGTTGCATTAAGAGCACTCTTTGAATTGGACGAAATAATTAATATTTGCAATAATATTTTTAAATTGTTACACTGTGCGATTTGTATGTAATTTATATTCTTATGTGGGATTTATTTTTTTTTTTATCAAACGAATACATTATTAATATTAAAATTTGTTTTTGATCTTAAAGATGATTGAATTAAAAAAAAAATATATATAATAATAATAATAAGTATTTTAATATTAAATTTATTATATTTATATAATCAAATATCTAAAAAGTATATGTTACAAAATACATAGAAATAAGCTTAAAAATTAGTTATTTATATTAAGTACATAATTATAATTTTATACAATTGTGTTTTTATTATTAATTGCTTTTTTACGTTCATTAAAATTGTTTATTTATATTATTAGTATTATATTAAATCCTGTATAGCACATCCATTACAGAAAGGATGCCAATCAGGCTGTAGTATAAAAGAACACAGTTATGGAGACAATTTTTAATAAATAAGCAACCAATAGGATGATCGACTTGGTTTTCAGTCAATATGCTGCCTGTTTTTTCTTTTTCTTTTTTTTTCAAAATTTCCATTTTTCGTAAGTCGTCGAATAGAGCTATTTAAAAAACACGAACACTGGGTTTAAAAATTTCAAAGTAGGAATATTTTTTTTTTTCTTTTTAAATTCTTATAAAATATGACCTCATGTTTTAAAAATATATTTTATGTTTAAATTGAAATTATTTCTGTATGATTAAACAAATTAATTAGTAATGAAACACCTGTAATATTTTAATTTATATTTCACCTGCTTAATCCTTTCAATAAAACTCATACTGGCTTTTTTCCATAACAATCCATGGTTTCTTTTTATTCTAAGTAAAAGCTAATCCAATTTTCGATGATTATTTTCTTAATGGTTCTATAGATGTTCTCAAGAATATTATAAGATTTATTGATTATTTGATTTGATAGAAAGATTAGGTTCCTGAATTTCGGTTTTTTTTTTTTTCTAAATCCGGTTTTTTTCCAAAAAGTCAAAAATCGATCACCCTACTAGTAAAGCACAAACATTTAAACCCAACTTATATTAGCGCGTAGGCAGTAGCAGTGTAGGCTGACACAATCAGCTGATATTTTAGAATACATTGTTTGTTATGGAGCTGACCAAATGTAGTCATCAGCAGTTTGCAGTGCTGTTTTATTTAGCACTGTTTCTTAATTCACTGCGCCGTTTTGCAGATTGAAAGCGAGACAAAGATAGTAAACAATGAAATAGAAGACTCAAATAGACAAGTAGAATAAAGCAAGATGGTGGTTGTAAATTTTCGTCGTTCATTTGTAATTATAACATCAGCAATGTGTCATTCTGACAGTGAACAGTTGATAATTTTCGCTGACACTGACTACGCGTTAATGTAATTTGGACTTTACGGAAAGTAAATGGAAACGAAAACTTTAAATTTGTTTAATTTAACTTATTAGCCTTATTCTGCTATTTTTTGTTATTACTGTTAATATGCAGAAATGAAAACGTAAACATAATCATGTAGAAACATTTTGTTTCGGTTTAAGAATTCGAAAAATAATCCAAATTATAAAAATGTTTGTAATGTTTGGTAATAATAATTATTTGCAATAAATGTTCAATGTTCTGATATGGTTTTGTTTCATATCGTATTAAATAAAATTTTATATAGAAAATATAATTATTGAAAACAACGAAATATCTATAAAATTAGTTATAGTATTTCAATATGATGATTTATTTGATTTGTGTTGTGATAATTTTAAGAAAATTTCTAAAAATTCAAAATTTAAACGGTTTTTTTGTTATATATTCTGTTAAATTTAAAATAAATAATTTACAAAATACAAAAATAAAATTTCCCATGTATTTGCCGATAACAGACAGATAACAATTGAATTACAGAATAAGGACATAAATAAGTTTTATCAAACATACTTAAGAGAGAAATATTTAATGATAAATAATTATATATGTATAAATATCATTTTAAAAGTTATAACAATTTAGTTGACATGATGGCTGTCGGAAAGATAGTTTGTGTTATTAAAAGTGTCACTGGTATGGTTTGAGTCTGTATGCGTTCAAATGTTGATGTCACTTGGATTTCATGTTCTGTGCCCTTAACACGATCCACTACTAAAGTGTAGGTACGTGTACGAGTTGAGGTGGTTAAGGTAGTTACCGTTAGAAGTGTGGTGGTAGGTGCAATAACAGGTACGGCGGTAGTTTCAGTTAGTTTTTTTTGGTGACGTTGCCGTTGCCTTTTCCGTTGCCTTTGGCGTTTACGTTTTCTTGTATTGCTTGACTTTGTTGTTTTCATCGTTGCTATTGTATTTGCATTTGATGTTGTGGAAGAGGATAAAGTATCTTCTGTTGATTGTAATTCAGTAGTATATTGGATAGGAGTGGTATCCTCCGTTATTGACGTCGCTTCATATTGATTAACTTCAGTGTTAATTTGAATATTGCGGCTGCTGCTGCTGCTGGGTGTAGTGGAGGTATTGACGGTAGTGCTTATAGTGCTGGTGGGTGTTAAAAGTGTACTCACATTTGTGGGGTACATTAAAAGTTTCTTATGTTTAATTACTCTTATACGTTTTCGGGGTACGATAGCTTGGGTCGTACTATATGTGGTGCTACTTCCATTTAATTTTTTTGGTACAACTTTTCGTATTATGATTAACTTGCGACGTAATTTTGGTTTTTGCTGTTTGAAAACGTTTAAATTTACGTTTTCCATATCATTATTAGTTTGGGTTTCTTCTTGATCATCTTTTATACTTCTTTTTATAATTTTTGTAAAATTTTGATTTATTCTTTTTAATTGTTGGTTTTCTGCCAATGAGTATTTGCCGATTGTTTGTATTTGCCCCATTCGTTGTGGTTGATGGTGGTAAGTTTGCTTTTCATTTATTCTGACCTTTGTCTGAAGCTGGGGGACAAACGGCTTAGCAAGGTCAGTTAAGCAAAAAAATGTTGTTTACTTGAATTCGTATCTGGACTTTCGAGAACATTATTCAAACTAGATATTTGATTTAGGGTTTCTGTTGAAGATTGTGGAACTTTATTGACAGTTCTCGTTGTTGCTGCTGTAGTATGTGTTGCATACCACCGGCTAACATCACCCACTATGCTTTCCAGCGATTGGGTAGCTGAATTAACAGATTCATGTTCGTATAAGACCTCGTTTTCGTTTTTGTCATCTTTACCATCTAATAGAATTATTTCTGGAGGCAGAGCCAAGTATTCATTGACAACTTCACTGCCATCGTTTAAGAAATCCGTTAAGCTGTCTATAGTATGTGCATGGCGTTTATATTGCGTTGAATCAGGTCGTACTTGTACTGTTGACAAAACGGTGCTAAATTCTCCAGGTCTTCTGCCAGATACGTATAAAGTTATGACACTGCTCTCAGCTGGTTGATGTTCGCCATTATTATTCTGTTTTCGTTTATGGCTTTTATTGCTTTTGCGAGTCTTTTTCCTGCCATTTTTATGTGTTTGCGCCTGGGCTTGTAAAGCTATGTCATCTAAGTCTACTGAGCTTCCTACGGCAAAATCTTCATCGTCATTAAGAAGATCTCCTTGCCCAGAACCGCGTATATTATTTGAGACTTCTAGTTCTTGTAAGTTATCTCCTCCCAAGAGAAATTGTGGTGGTACAGAGTTAAGAATTGCATTTAAGGGATAACTTGGATCTGGTGTGGGTTGTTGAAGTTGTTGCTGTTGCTGCAAATGTTGTTGCAGAAGTAGTTGTTGTAATAATAAACTATTAACAACTGGTTGGGGTTGAGCCATAACGGTAGGTGTGGTAACGATTGTATCGGTTATAAATTCAGTAGCTGTTATCGTTTGCGCTGTCGTATCAAATATGGTTGTTAAAATTTTCTTTCCTTGGAAAGTTACTGGCAGTACTGTAGATTGACCTTCATAGACAGTAGTTACATACGTGGAAGCATGTGTTTTATACTCTGTTACTGGAGTTGCAATTTGAGGCGGTCCGACAGCTGTTGCTAAGCCTACACCGGGTTGAGTAAGAGCTCCTCCCAATGCTCCCAATAAAGGATTACCCGCTGGAAGACCCACATTACCCAAAAGTAGTTGAGAGAGTAGTATGTTCGCTAAAGGAGCATTTGCTGATATTTGAGGTTGCACTGTCGATACTACTTGTTCCACTGAGTATACCGTCGAAGGAAGTACATGAGAAAATGACGTTTTCCTTCCACGTATCGTTGTGGGTGTAAATGTAATTGTAGTGGTTGGAGTTTCATGCAATATATATTGTGTGACTTCAGTAGCTCCGTTGTAATTAACCGATGAATCTTCTCTGGTAAGAGCCAGTTGAGGTAAGCCATTGTTAGCGATTGTTGTGGTATATTGCTGGGGTCCCAATACCTCTGTACTAGTTTTTGCGGTAACTACTTGCTTGTACTCCGTTACCTTACCGTTAACGACAGGTATTGTAACTTCAGCGGGTATAACATGAGTTACGGTTATTGTACCACTATTATCAATTATTATTGGGTCATTGCTGTTGTTATAGTTATGATTATTTCTAGCGCGGTTTCGTCCACCAATGTTGCTATCCCTGGATGTTCCAGATGGACGCGTACGACCCGATGTAGTTGATGAAGACCGACTTCTGCCGGTTACAGAGTTGCGGGAAGTTGTAGTAGAATCATTGCTAGTAAAGCTTTTTAAACGGCGTTTATTTGACGTTGAAGATGATGGGGCAGTTGAACTGGATAATCGTCGAGACGCAACGCTACCCCCAGGCTGAGGTCTCCGAAAAGCGGGACGTTTATTTGAAGTCAAACCTTTTTGAGTAGTACTCGCTACCGATGAATCTTTTTCTCGTAAAGTAAACTGTGCTCTACCTCCGCTAGGACGAGTTGGTCGAATTGCCTTATGGTTAGTAGTAGTTGAGCCTGACGTAGTGGCTGTAGTGGTAGCAGAAGAAGAAGCTGTGTGACCCGGATAACGAGCTCCAAATCGTGTTCTTGTTCTTTGTGTAGAAGTTGCCGTTGAAGGCACACCTGTTGTACTAGTTTCTTTAGTTTCGTTTACATCGTCTTCGTAACTTTTAGATTCAGTTTGTTGAGGTGAAGCTAATTTAGGCCTCCTAAAACGGTTACGGAAATTGCTGCGATTTTGCTGGGAACTATCTGCTTCACGTTTGGTGCGTTTATTATTGGACCTTCTTCTGCGATTATTTTCCTCCTCGTCATCACCCTCGGATTCTTCCTCATCATCGTCTTCATATTCAGAATCATCATTATTTTCATTTGTGTCTTCTTCCGATAAATCTCTATTTTCCTCAGTGGTTACCTTAGGTTTTTGTACTCCAAATATGTTACGAGGGGGGAATAAGGAATTAGTAGGTCTAATACGATTTTGTGTAATTAGTGGCGGTTGGAATGTGCGAGGTTTTGGTTTAGCTGTTGTAGTAGTAGTGGTTGTTAAAGTGTTAGTGTTACCGTTGCGTGGGCGACTTATTAAAGGATTTCTTCTTAATGATACCGAATTATTTGGAGAATTTGGTTGTGGTCGAGCTGGTGTAAATCCTTGTGGTCTATTAAGAGGTCTACGAAGACGTAATAGAGGATTATTTTGCCTTCTATTACTTTCGGTGGTATTTTCTTCTTCATCTTCTGACTCATCCAAAGATTCTCCTGCTCCATCTTCTTGTGAATTTTGTGGGATTGAAGTTGTAATATCAACTGAGGAGGAAACATCACCAAAATCTGCAGTAGCTGTTGGCCTAACTCGAAGCCTTGAATTACCTGGAAAGCCGGATGAAAACAGGGATGGTCTTGAAAATGATGGTCTTATTGCTGTTGATCCACCCGAACGTCTAGAACTAGATGCAAAGGTACCTCTTGCATTTGAAGAAGATGCAAAACGATTACGAGATACTCCAGAGAAACCTGCTGAGCCTAGTGTTGAAGAAGCTGCTACAGACGATTTACTAGGTCTTCCAAACCGCCGGGACGATGTGCCAAAAGATGGCAAATTGCTGCTGGAACTACCGCCAGAGCTTCCTCTACGTGTCGATGAAAAACGATTGATTGTCTTAAGTGCGGGTGTAGCTGTAATCGTGGGTGTAAAGTCACTTCTCGTTATTATCGTGGCGCTACTATTTTTTTTGGGAGCAAATTGTGGTCGTGATCGATTTGAAAATGGTTTCAGAGGAGTTACAAATTGCGGTTTCTTAGTCTGGAAAGGTAATCTTAGTTTTTCGTCTGTTTTCGCGTAGTTCTCTTCTTCTACTTCGACATCAGGTTTAGATGTGCTAACTGTTTCTTGCTCCAATATACTGCCTTCAACATTAGCCAAGCCACTATTAGAAAGACTAACTTGTTGAGTAGCTTGTATATTTAAAATCTCACTTGATGCTGTTGGTGTTATATCGGAATTTAAGCTAGTACTATCTAAGGGGGACTTAGTTTTTTCAAAAATAAAGCTTGAAGTTGATTCAATAATCTGTGCGTAACGTTGATCTATAACTGTACCAATAACTTTACTCTGATAAAGGGTTGTAGTACGATTTGCAATACGTGTACCTTCTATTAATCTTACTAAACCCGTTTTGTATTGTTTCTGTAACTGGCCATCTGTACCAGAAACAGAAGCAGATGCTAAACTTTCCGCAGCTGATGTGGCTTGAATGCTTCGCTTTTCCTCATTTATTAAAAGACTCGAAGTTGAACTTATCACTTCAGTGAGTACACCATTCGAATTTACGGTAGGTTTGATTTCAGTGGTAAAAAAGATTGTTGAAATGCCATCAGCATCGATAATTTTCTTGAAATCATATAAAAGTAATTCCGATGTTGATTGCTCATTATTGTTTTCAGTATGAGCTGTGGGAGTTGCAGCAATCGAAGATTCTAATATCTCAGAAACCCCAGTATTTTCAACTGAATTCGTTAATGTAACAGTGGGAGTAACAATATTTGTTACCGTTTCAAAACGGGAATCTGTTATTGTTTTATCTGTTTCATACGATGTAGTGTAATACGTATATGTGGTATAATAAGTGGTGGGCTGTAAAACATTTGTCGTATATTGTTTGCTTTCAATTATATTCGATTTTTCTTCTGTCACTGGCGGTTTAACTAAAGCATTTTGATTTTCCTCTTTCGAAATTTGCAAAGCATGTTCATCCGTTGAGGGCGCTTCAGTGACTACTGGAAGTGGCATTTCAGTTGCATTTTCAATTTTACTTTCGAGATTTTCAATTTGCGTTTGGGTTTCTTGATGAACCGGTGTGGGTAAAATAACATTCGATATGGTTTCCTCGCGGCTTAATGTAGTTATTTGACCCTCCTTAGCTAATTTAGTCCAATATGTAAAGGTGGTAAAGTAAGTGATGGGTACTGAGTTACCTTCTAAATTGATAGTTTTAGAAGGCTGTAAAGTTTCTGTTACCGTATTTGTCATTGTTTCTAAACGACTTATGACATTTGTTTTATCTCCACTATACATAGTGGTGTAATAAGTAAATGTGGTGAAACTAGTTTGTAAAAGTAATGTGGCTGAAGGTATTATTTCATCTAAATCTGTATTACTTTCCGAACTGAGTTGATCTTCGTATATTGATTGCTGTTGTTGATCATTAGAAATCTTACCTTCAAAATTGCTATTGTTAATAATTTGTTTATCTCCTGACGAACTGGAAGAGCGTACATCCGTAACTAAAGTAATAGCAGAGAGGTCACCTAAATCAGGAATGTGGGGTAAGGTAGCCCCTTCTTTGGCTACTGTTCCAACTCCAGATGAAGTTGAACTATATTCAATTTCATTTTGATATGAAGATATGGTAGGCATAATTGTTTCCGAACTCATTGCAACAGATGTAGCAGATTTCTTTATATTGGTAATAACCTCGGTATGAGACATTATTTCAGTTTCACCTTCAGCGAAAATTGTAGTATAATACGTGTAAGTAGTATAAAATGTCGCCAAAGCTTCAGTGGACTTATTCAGTGCAATAGAATTTTCCAAACTTACTAAATCATCTTCATTTTCATCGCGTTTTTCTTCATCAGTTCGAATGAGGCTCTCAACTTCCGATGGCACTTCGAATCGTTTCGTAGTTTCTGTTTGTGTACTTGATTCCATAACAGCAGTAGGATTAATTTCATTGTCATTTAGATTAGCGACAAGATCTGTGGCTGCAGTTTCTTTTGTTGAAGTTATACCCAACGTTGAAGTCATAACATTTGTCACAACCTCTGTATGGCTCGATATAGAAGTGGCATCATCATGGAAGAAAGTAGTTAAGTATGTATAGGTAGTGTATAAGGTTTTATAAATTAATTCAATTTCTTCTTCATCTTCGTCATCTTCGTCTGGTTGACCAGAAGCTTCTTCGTCTTCATCTTCAGTCTGCTCCTCGTCGTCTGTGTCATCACTGGAACTGTGAATGGAATGTTCATTATTGTCTTCTTCATTCTTTTCGTCCAGGTTGGTTTGTTCCGTTTTGATTTCTATGGAATTTTCTTCAGTTGAACTCAAAACCACACCCTCTGTCTTATCGTCTTCATCAGTAATTGTAGTAGCTTCTGTTGTTTCCACTTGTTGGTCTATTTTAGATGTAGTAACGTCTAAGTTTGATTTTTCAAATGACGAAACTGTGGATAATACCATCGAGTTTTCCACTTGATTTGCCAGAATTTTCGAAGCTTGTATACAGTAGTATTTTGTGGCCTCTTTAATTTCAAACGTAGGCTGAATTTGTTGTTTAATTTCTGTTTTTAACTCTGATCCTTCGGTTGAAACCACTGTTTCGAAATGCGTAACAGTCTTGGCTAACTGAGTTAAAAATACTTGAGATGTACTTATACAATCACTTGGCACTTCATCATTATTTGGATCAATTTCTTTGATTAGTACATTCGGCAATAAATCTTGCGATTTCTTCGTATCCTGAGAGGACTGTTGCGTCTCCGGATTAGGAGTAGTTATTATGTTATTATTTCCACTATCCAAATTTATTTCTGATGAAGTTAATACGTGTTCTGTAGTTGTGTCAATAATATCAATATGTTCAGTAGTAACTTCAGCACTCTTGGTGGTAGTATCAGTATTTGAGGTTTCTTCTTCAGAGTCTTCGGATTCAGATGATACTGTTGCAGTGTTGCTATCAGCTATGGTGTTAGATTTGTTTTCTGTAATTATAGTCGTAGATTCTTGGATTGTACTAGTTTTAGACGGATCCACAAAATTTGCAAATGGATCATCTTCAAAGAATATTGTGGTTGCTCCGCCGAAACTTTGTACATTTGATGTTTCCACTTGTACGCCATCTGATGTAGAATCTTCAACAGTTGCCATAGAAGTTGTAATAGATGTTTCGATCGTGGTGGATTCAATTTTTGATTTATCTGCTTCGGCATTAGCGTTAGCCAAGGCGTTATAAATTCTTAAAATTTCTTCATCTGAAGGACGGGAAAGCATTACAGATGCCTCTATTGAGGTCGATTTAGAACTCAATATTTCACTTTGTGTTTCTTGAACAACAACAACATCTTGGGTTTCTAATGCAACATTAGATGTTTCTTCAGTTTCTGTTTCAATGGTAGTAGCAGGAGAAATAGATGTTGTGTCCTCATGAGCATCGTCCACTTTCATGATTGTGGGGATCATTTCTAAAGTAGTTTCAATGATAGGCTGTTGCGTAATAGTAGGTTCTATAATGTCTTGAGCAATTGTTATAGGTACTTTTGATACACTCGGTCCTTGGGGTAAGCCAGCACCCAAAGTTGCCTCACCCTTTATGGAAGTAACATGAGCATTATAGTTGGCATTGGGTGTGGAAGTACTAGGCGAAAAAACAATTACACTATCACCCACAACGGTAGTGAAATCGGCAAATCCATAGTAGGTTACTGTTGCGAAATGCCGACTAACTGGTATAAAAGGCTTTGGAGCAAGTGAATCTTTAGATTCTGATACGTTTTCCACTTTTGTATTGCTTTGCATTAATTTCTTGTATATCAGTTTTGGATTACGACCAAAAGGATCACCTGAATCGTCATCATTTCCAAAATCAGAATCATTATCATTAGAACTTAAATAAGCACTTGGTTCATAATTCTGTTTGATGGTGTATGTGGGTAGATCTCCAATAGGTAAAACTTTATTTGCCGCCACTTTACGGGCGTTCTCTTCTAATGTGCCCAACTGTGGTACAAAATTGTAAGTAATTTTAGAATTTGTCGTGTATGCTGAACTTGTAGAAGTCCCCAAAACAGTTTTTAATTCATCATCTATTTTAGAACTTGATGCCAAAGAATGTTCATTACGCAAAGCTACATAGTCAGTATTCCCAATGAAATCATCTTTATGCCGGCGATCACTCAATAAGCTATCATCTATAGCCCGCCAATCTGGCTGATCCGCATTAAATAAATCATTATGACTTTGAGGTAAATACAAGGCATCACTCTGCAATGATTCCCCCACCCAACTAGTAACAACGGAAGGCTGCGCAACGCCACTATTATATAAAACTCGTGAACTTTTTTTTAAATACTGAGCATATACTCTACCATTATCCAGAGTTGTGCCTACTACCTGTGTCGCATATTCCGTCGTCACCCCTTCTTGTATAAATGTACGTGCCGTTGATGTCAAAAGCCCTACTTCTGGTCGCACATTTATATAGCGGCCATGGTTCTCGTTATTTACCAATAAAACCGTTGTTAATTCTTTTTAGAAGTAGTACATGTTATTTAAAAAAAGTGTCCCCAAAAATTCAAATTATTTATAATATTTACAATTTGTAACACATATATGATAATATGTATAATATATTAGATGTACATTTACAGAGTTATGATTGTGTTATGAATAAAATTATTAAAATAATTAATAAGAATAAAAATAATAAAAATAATAATAATAATGACAGAGAGGTAAGAAAAGCATAGGAGTGTTTTATTTAATTTAAGGAAGTTCAGTTATCCACAGGATCCACACGTAAATATATACGTGACGGGTAAAGAAAATCATTTGTTTTTACATACATATAAAAGAGAAAAAGAGAAAGAAAAAGAGAAAATGAAACATATAGACATTTTTCGATTTTTTTTACATATAGAACATATTTACATACAAAATTAAATTAATTATAAAGAAAAGTATATGAAGACTACTACATACCTTCTTTGCCTAAACGCAAGGCTGGTGTGGGTTTAACTATATAAAGATCATCTATAAAGAAAAAGAAAAAAATATATATTAATAAACAATATGTTACAAAATGTGTTTTTTTTTTCTCATATATTTCATATAATATGCCTAGAAACCGCCAAGGAAACTATAGAATGGCATTGATTATATGCTGGACTATATTGGTTGATTAATTAAATTAAATTTAGGATTGTTTGTGTGTCTGATGAAAGAAGGAAAGGACAAAATTTGGATTGAATTCAACTTTGCATTTGTATGCCCTTCACAATTCCAGTATAGAACCTTTGTGACTATTAAATGTTATACAAATAGTTCAAAGATCGCTGAAAATTTCGAAATAAAAATTGGGGTGATTTGACCATTTCCTATATAAGGTTATATTATAAGTAAGGGTACCTCAAAAAACTAATAGAGGATATAATAGATTTACAAAAGCAAAAGCCCTATATCGTCTACCTTTATCCAAAAATAAATATTGAGATGTCTATTTTCCTCCAGCTATAATATACATCATGATGACACATCTTAGAGTCATGTTAATCATAATCTGAATGATGGATTATATTCCAGATAATGCAGAAATATGGATAAAAAATAAATATTTTCATTACTTTGGATTGATGAAGATGAATGATTTAAGTCATGATTTGTTATCTGATATTCGAAATCTAATGAGGGACAGAATCCTAAAATATTTTAATAACCTTGCGTGTGTAGAATACCGTAGAAATCATTTAAGACCTCATAAAGTAAATATTTTCTGGGTCCTGGTTATATTCTAGTCGATTTAGCTATGTCACTCTATAGGTCTGTTTAAAGCTGGATAGGGCTCTAACGAGACAGCTTAGATGAATTTGAATTTAAAAAAAAAAGATTCTTATATAAGATTTGTTTGATATTGAAAATGGAATAATTCGGCTATAGTTATGGACTACTAAAATACTAGAAATACGGGTAAAATTAGCAAATTATCATAAGATTTTTATTAATATCCGTTCTTGTTATATAAAACAAATTTTCAAATGAATTATCGTGTATTCATTCAATCATTGATATTCATATTCAAATTCGTTCATCATTTAAACTAAAATTCTTGCAGAAATTAAAAAAAAAAAACTTCCGGACCATAGCATAAACAGAAGCTTCAGAAACTGTAACAACGAAAAAATAACAAAAATTGCAAAAGAATTTCCGATTGTGTGATATATATATGTTATAAATGTCAGTTATCAGTGGACTTCATAATCGCTTTTTTAACCGACATACTAACGGACGGACATGATTCTATCATCATCAAGATTCTGAAATTGGAATGATAAACTTATATATAGATACTTATTCACCTGTGGGGAAGGTCATAAAAATGTTTAATGTTAATCTTTGATAAATATGACCTTTTGATGCACGTACAAGAATTAATCAGTGTATCATTAAATAGAAAAAAAAAAACAAATCAATAAATTTATTATTCATAGTAAATTTTGTCCTGATCAATCAATGTTTTATCATGATTTAAGTATGTTATTTTGATATATAAAGTATCAATTAAGTGTGTGTGTATATGTATGTATGTATGTATATTACTTTCTCTTTGCACATTGCTGTAGAAAAACTCTAAAGACCTCAAAACACATTTTTGCAAATATCCGCATCTCGTTGTAAGTGTTATTAAATACAATAAAATATTCCATGAAGTAGTACAATAAACTTGTTATTTGTACGCTTTTAAAATATTATTAGGTGTGTTCTTTTACAGAAAATATTTAGCTAGACAATATTTATTGAATTGCGTATGCGCACACAACAATTCAGTAAATAGAACACAAATTAGGAGAGCAAAGTGACACGGCTGAAATAATAATCTAATGCTAAATAGTTGGTTGGTTAATCAGTGGATAAAAATAATAGCCAATTGAATATAAATCTATGGATATGGATTTGTTTATTTGAGTCTTTCTTTTATAAGAGTATGATCAGCATTGTTGATAATTTTATTGGATATTACAAATTTTTGATCGCGGTTTTTTTCTCTTTAAAATTGTTTTTTTTTTTTTTTTACTGAAAAAGTATGCGAAAAGACTTATTTTATCACCGTCATTATTAGTCGTTCATTTGTTTTGCAAGAGAGGCATTTGAAGTAAGTTACTTCAATCAGGAATTTAAAACAAGAGCTGTACAATATACTTACATCCATAAATTGCAATTTAGGTGTGTATCACTTTAGAGAAGTTTAAATAGATGTGAACATTAGGGGTATAACTTTATGCAATTTTCTAAATATTAAAATTTACATTACATTCAATAAGAAATACAATATTAAATTTGAATAGTGGTAAAAAAATATTTTTGTCCTAATTTATTCATATATTACACTGATCTTGTTGATACAAAATGACTGCGGTTTTATTAAAATTCCTGTGTTTTATTAACAACCAATAAGTAATAACTTATGATATTTATATTTTTTTGTAACCTTGATCACATTAAGAATATATTCCTTAGAAGAATGCTACACAGTGGGGTAAAAAACACTAATTTATTGGGAAATAAATCTGAATCTACTAAACTATTCTAAGTTTCAGAAAAATAATATCGTAGTCACCCTGTAATAACACAAGATAAAGTACAGGGTATCAATATTGACTACCTTGAGTATGTGAAAATTTCAAAAAACCGTAACTTCTACAAATGAAGCCTGATTTTAAAGATTTTTATATTTGTGTAAAGTGGATAGAAATGAATAAAATCCTTAGAGTTAAAAAAGTTATTTACTCTTAAATTTTTAGTTATTTTCTTGACCTTGTTTAATTTTTCGGAAATAAGTCCGAAGGTATATGAGGTAAACATTTAAAAAAAAATAATCTGACTGCACTTTGAAATTAGTATGAAAAATTGATTTTTGAATTGATAGTACAATTCGTTTACTTTTTCTCTTTTCTTTATTAACCATTTGAATTCATTAATGTTTGCATCTTTTACATCCAGTATTGGTCGAAAACTGTCAATTTTAAAAAAAGATTTTCGTTTTCTTGAAATACAAATTTATTACGTTTGACCCTACTGCGTGCTAATACAAAAAAAAGCAAAATCAGTTTATAATTAACCCAAATATCACCAAACTTCAGCTCTTATACAAGCTAGCGATTTCGTTCTCACAGAAAAATTCAAAACCTTTTTTATTATTTTTTATTTTTTTTAGCTGAATGAATTAAAAAATGTTAAAATGATTATTTTATAAATTTAGTATATACTTAATAGCTTTTTTAATCAAATTGTTTTAATATTCAAATATTGTTTTTATTGCATTTTTTTAAGAACCTAATATTTGATTATAATTTAAAAATAGTTTCTCCTGAACAATATAAGAGCAGGAGAGTTATACAGAAAATACACAAATACAACATGTGAAATTTAAGAGTGTGGATCCCTGACTTAAAGAGAAGATGGATTTAATAAATAAAATATGTTCTTTATTGTTACATAAAACTTATTTCCATATTTTTTTCTAGCACATTTTGTACTCTTTGCACTCACAGCAACGATTAAATGAAAGAGCGTAAGAATGTATGTGAACTCAGTCAGTAGAACCCGGCAATTAACAAGCTTTTAAAAAGTAAAATTCATTTGTGCCGCCCTCCATCGGTCACAAATGACCGTATTCGAACACTATGGTAAGCGAGAATAAGGCGAAAAAAGATAATAATAATTATTAACTGAGTCATTGTAAGTAGTAAAGTACTTTTGTGCGCCCAAAAGTTGAGATGAGGCAAGTGGCGGATATTGTTTGTAGCAACAACAAAACTACATGTAAAAAATGTTTTTCTTACGCTCTTAAACTCCGAATATAAAAAACATAAAGCTCATTTTTTATCTCTTTCCTTCTTATATAAATTTAATGTAAACTTTTGCGATTACTTTTGCAACGGCAACACTGACAGAATGAGAGAGGGAGAGAAATTGAGAGATTTTGAGAATCCCTAGTAAAAATATGATAAATTTTCAGCGGATTTTGTTTTAGTTGCCAAATAATCAAGCTAATGTTTGTGACATTTTAATGCATCCGATAGATTTTGTTGTGTATATTGTAATTAAAAAGTTATAGATTTGTGATATAAAGTCTCCTTAGATTTCATATATTTTTAATGCTAATGCGCTTGGCAAACAAATGCTTTACACTCTGTAGCCATTGGGTGATTATGAATTATAAAAAGGGCCACCTCATGGCATAGACTTCTGGAAATTGTGACACATAGACATTTGCAAAATGTACCATTAAATTTCATAATTTTATTCGTCTCATTCATTAGTTATTGGCATATTTCAGATAATTCCTTATATTTTGGTGATCATATTTAATATGCTTTTATGACTTTACAAAATATTTTTACAAATAAAATTTCCCTAGTTATTATAACAATCCAGCAGAAACTATACAGATTTCATTTTTGAATTTAAATACACATATATTCAAATATCAGAGATAATTGCCTAAAGCTGAGAATTTTTAAAGAAAAATCTTCAAAAAATGTTGACCGAAAATATGAATATGAAAAGTTAATTAACATTTTTCCAAGAAAATTTAAATAATTTTCTAAAGAGGGCAATGGTAACAAAACGAACTCTTCGTGTAATTTTCCAAAAGTCTATAAAATTATACAAAGATTTTTAAAACAATTTTTGTTGTAAACATGATAAGATTTAATGATTTCAAATTAAATAAAAACTGTGGAATTTATTCGATTATATGTGAAAAGAAAACCCCTGAATGTATGCTTCAAATAAAGCACAAAATAAAATTATTTCAATAAAATATGTGAAAAATTTATTGATCAAATTTAAAAAATGATAAATTAAAATATCTAATAGCTAAAATAGTATTAACTTGTTTTGGCCTATAACTCGGTAAATACTGGATCGACTTAGTTCACTTTTTTAGCACAAAAATTAAAATATAAAATCCGATTTTCAGTGAAAAAACGAAGCCTCTATCTTACATAGTAGTTTCTTCAAAAAGTGGAAAAAAAAAACGATATTATATATCATGGTCCATTGTTGTTGTTTTTCAGCACCCACGGGGTAAACGTGCATTAAATAAATAAAATAAGATCAGTTGTTTATTAACCGATTTGGTTGATTCAAAAAACCAAAATTAAAGAAAAATATTTGTGACCGATCTCTAAACTACTAACATAGAAAATCGGTAATAAAAAAATATTTGTTTGGTCATATCTCGGTCGATAAAAGACCGTTTGAGTTCATTTCTTCTACACTAAAATTAAGCATTTCTGATCCATTGTCGTAAGAACGAAACCAATAGCTTATATAGGGAATTCAGGAAATCGAAAACCTGTTTTTAATATCTCCATCCTTGAATCATTTCTTTTAAATTCAATAGAAAAGTTTTAGAAGAAATATCTGATCTTTTGATACACATATTATGTATCTATATTATTGGAAGGCTTTATATTTACAGAAGTTTTTAAAAATCGTATTTAAAGATTTAAAATTATGTATGAAATAATATATTAAAACATCAAGTTTTTTTGTCTTTAAAAAAACATAATGATGTTAAAAGAATCCAATTATTGAAAATTATAAAATATTTTTACGTTTAAAATAAAAATAATTAAAAAAAAAAACAATAGAAAAATTTGTCTTGGCACTTCATTAGTTATTTAATTTACGTTCGTTTTTTTATTTGAAATAATTAAATAAATAAATGTACAAATTAGCGAGACACAATTTTTATATTTATAATCTAATCTAAATTTCACAGGCTCTTGCTTCGAGACCCTATTTAAAAGATCAAAATTTTGCTGCAACAAATAATAACAAATAAATTCCTTTTAAATTCAAACATTCAAATATTATATAATAGCAAATGCATCTGATTATAAATAATTATTAATTTGGGATAATGATGAAAATATAAATTCGTATTATTATTATTGTTTCATTCAGTGATTATTTAGTAGTGACGTCTTCTTAAATAAGCTAAATACCAAGACAATAAATATATATTATAATTTTTTTTTTAAATTCATATCCAGTTCTCTAACAAATAATTTTATATAAAAATAACTCTTAACAAAATTCTATTTCGCTATAATTTTATTCCAAAAAGGAAACTTTCTGATACATAAATTATTTATTGTTATTTTATTAAAAAAGTAAATAAATAAATAAATCATATTTATATTTTATTAAATAAAATACTGAAAAGTATATTTTTGCAGTAAAACAAAAACACTGTTCTGGTATTTTATAAGTATCCACTACTGCTGTGTTATGTAATATTTCATTCCATTGCAATTTAAAAAAAAATTTCTTAAAGTTTTACAATCAATTAACATTTTATATGTATACAGGTGGCTATGCATGTATGTATGCATGTATACATTCATATATTATTATGATTATATAAAGGAAGATTTTCCCATACTTTTAACTTTATATGGATGTATGTATTACAATATGGTTGTATAAAAATAAATATTTGTATATGCAATTAAATATTTCATAATTTCACTAGATTGCCAATACGTTAAGGTCAACATCATCAGCTTTTAATCATAAACAACTTTTAATCTTAAAATAATCGACATCGAATTTTAAAACTTTCCCTTTACACAAAAACAATTACAATAGTCTATAATATTTGAAAAAACTTTTTTTTTTTTTTTAGAAAGGTGAATGAATGTGTTAGTCGCTGGAAGCTATACATGTATGTATGAATGAATGAATGAATGAATATGTGAATGTTTTGTACACTAGTACCTGTTTAACCGGAGTTACTTTCACAACTTGACGATAATTCAATTTGATTGTTTATAGGCACTTTGAGATTTATGTACATACATAAATACATATGTACTTATATACAACTTTATATATTTATATATACACATATACATACATAGTCAACAAAATGCAACCTGCCCTAACCAACTACTAATTATATTAAAAATGCAATGAGTTAAATTTTTTTCGAAAGTTCAAAGGTTAAAGATGGACATATAAAAATAAAAAATCACTAAAATAATTATTTGTAAAAAAAACAACTTTTTCTGATTATCAGCACCCTTCAGTATCTCTGTAAACATAAGCCATTTAAGTAAAAAATTTCTTCTATAAACCTACATACATGTTAATAAAAGACGAATTTCTGCGAAAAGTTAAAAAAGCAGTGATTAAACAACTTAAAGCATTTTATGTATTAAAGTTAAAATAATTAGATAGATTTATATTGACATCCATACATGCTTACAATTAATAATATAAGACTATTAGGCGCATTTTGCTAGGCGATTTTATATAAAATATTTACCTTAGATTATATCAACACATTTTGTATTTGTATGTGTGAACATGAGTGTGTATTAATTTAAGGCCGTCCCATGTTACCAGTTTTTGTTAACGATATACTAATAACGTGTTTGGTAAATATCTGTGATTATGAATAAATCAACAACAACAACAACAGCAACAACAATTTTAAAAATCTTCCGCAGCATCATCCGTTTTATTTTTAGTTTGTCTTAAGTATTGACATTTCTTGTTTAATTTAAATATTTATGTAAAAATAAGCAGGAGCATTTGTTTATTTTATCACTTTCATATTAAAATAAAATAATAAAAAAAAAACTTTAAATCCAAAGTCAGACAGACTAGGCTAACATATATTTTATTGCAAATATTTACATACAAATCAGGGATGGTAAATGAAATTTGTATAAAACAAACAGCTCTTAAAATTATAATCTTGTAACAATATAAATTACATACATATGTAGATATGTAAAATTCTCTTTAGATTTAATAACAAATATGAAAATAACATTAAAAATTGTTGCATATAAATACTATTAAACATCTATGATAAGCATGTAATATTTTGTACTAGCGCTTATGCTTTACATTTAACTATACGGTAAAATTACATCAACGGTTTCAAAAATATTCTTAACTGCATGTTGAACATATACAAATACATACAAACATATGTATGTGAGAATGTGTTAATATTAGAGTGGTCCATTATGTATGAAATACATACATACATACATATGTATGTATGTATGTATGTATGTATGTATGTATGTATGTATGTATGTATGTATGTTTCTTCAATGTTCCCAATAAATATAATAATTTACTTAAATTTAATTATATTCTTCAAATTATTCTTAATTGGATCAATGGATTAGATTTTCAATTTCTACTCAAAGTATTTTTTGGAAATTATTATTGTTTCTTTTTTTTTACTTTATTTAATTTCAGAACAAGTATTTTAAAACTGTTTTTAAAATGTGTGAAACTTTCGTTTTAGTTGAGAATATAAAAAAAATCTTTATGACACCCTAATATACATAAAGACATACAATTTTACAAAAACTTCAAATATTTCTGATAATAATCATTATGTTAAGTATAATGATCATTAAACTGTCTTAAGAAACAATGGATTTAAAATTTGACATACTTCTCAGGCAATAGCGTCAGCAAAAAAATATTGTCTTTATACAGCATTGTGCGAATCAAAATACAAAAACAAATTTAAATAGTGAAAACGAAGTAACACAATTTTTTTTATTATTGTGCATAAAATAATGAAAAACAAAAAAAGTAAATAATTTTATATTCGTATCATCATTACTATGTATGTCCACATTCTATAAGTAGATGAGTATGTACTTATGCTTTATGTTGTATATA
>MINK01187602.1:0-20604 GCA_001735545.1 Phormia regina
TAATTTCAATTTGAAATATTCTTCATCAATTCAAGACTTGTAAAAGGAAATAAACGTTTTTAAGTAAGAATGTGAATAGTAATAACAACCAGAGATCGCAACAATTATAGTTAATTTTTTTATTAAAAAATATCGGATCGATTACTTCAATTTTTTATTTCTGGTTTATAATAAAAACTGTACAAAAATTCATTCTAGTAAATTATAATCATTATTTTTTAGTAAAAATATTATATATTTTTTTCTCATTAAGAAATAAAAATCATATTTTTGATAAACAAAAAACTTTAAAACATTCATACTTGACATCAAACATTTTTTATGAATGCTCGTGTGAGACTGATTTGGATTGTGAGTTTTTGATTAATTTCAAGAGTATAACAACAGAGAAAAAAACACGCGAGCTTGGGTTTTGGCTATCGCTGATTTAGACTATTGGTTCCAAGAACAAAAAGGGTGTTGGTGCTGGCAACTTTATATATGAAATCGGGATCAGTATGTCGTTCAGATTCCCGAATTTATGGTAATCATAAGAGCAGCAAATTGGATAAGGTATTATTGGATATACGGTAGAGATATCGTAATATTTACCAACAGCCAAGTTGCAATCAGAACTGAGAAAGCTGTGTAAATTACATATAATATGGCCCATGAATACAGGGCATCCCTTAATTAGATGGCGCTACATTCGAGAACTGCACTTAAAACGGTGCGTGGACACGGGGTTCAAGGAAGCAATACTGCCTATGAATTAGTAGGCATTCTACTTCTCTTGTTCTGAACGCCTACAAGAAGAATATTGAAATCGCACTTTATAACATAGCAATACATAGATGAGAAATCGTGCCACATTACTAGGATGATATGGCTTAGGCTGGACTTAGCTAGGTCATTGTTCTTATTGCGTCTCTCGAGATCACAGCTGAAAACCATGGTGGCAGCAATATCAGGATACTATAGATTTAGTTCTAACGCCAGTAGACTAGGTACTCAATCACGAAAACTTCTGTTATTGCTAAAAGTCATTGTTTGGACTTTTTCATTAACACCTAAAGTGAACACAGATTTTTTTACCATAGTTTATTCATATGTATAGCAAGATGAGTGTTACCTAGATAGTTCTATTACTTTTCTACAAAATGCCAAAAACTATCTGTCACCTTGGTACAAAAGGTCTACCGTGTTGTTTCCGTTTATACTCGTACCGAAAGGTAATACTCTTGAAAATCCAATAAAGTGACTTTTCAAAATCCTAATTTCTTTATTTTTATTTCTTATTTCCTACTGGGATTTTGCGAGTTCTACAATAAACAAAATAATAAACATTATTTTGTTTAATCGGTTCAGACACTTCTAATCCGAACTTTTACTCTATCCCCCCTCCCCATTTCCTTATATCCTTTCACATCTTCTGTTAATTTTTCTTTCAGCTAACACAAAGAGATAAACTACAACAGAAGTGAGCCGCAGTCACCTTGGAGGCAACCTATAGCACCAGCCTGGTTAATAAAATGTTGATCTAGATGTTTCTTATCGTTATTGTAAATATTTTTATTCACGGTTTTGACAAAACTAAAGTAGTGACTCTAGATAATTCAATAAAACTTTTGATGCTGGTTTTATTTCTATGGGTTCGAATCTAGGTTTCTTAGAAAACCGCAGATATTTAATAGAAAATAAAAAAAATCATAACGTACACTCAGTCATAAAATATTTAGGTTTTTTTTTTAGACAACTTGTCTTTAATATTGTGATACTAGTAGTTGCCTTATTTAATTATTTAGATGTTAATCCTCCTAACATTGTAATTAAATTAATTTTTTAAAATTAACATTATACACTCCCCTACTATGCCTATACCAAATTTCACGCAAATTCAATCCGGCGATAAGAAGTTAAAGACTTATTTCTAAAAATGTTCCATTTCGCCTCACTGTGCAGTCCAGTTGAGTTATTAAAACTAAATAATTCTTAGGTAAAAGAAATAAGACATTTTGTTACAAATATAATAACAAATTTAATTTTCATTATAATCACATTGTAGTTCAGGATATAAAAAATCTATATTTATAAAATTGTTTTTATATCAAACACACATGCACAATGCTACAAATATAAATAGAGTATCATAGTCATTAACATCAACAACAATACATAACTTTTTGAGTGAAAGGAAGAGAAGTTAAATTTTAAGATTAAATAAAAATTCAATTTGATTTTCTATTGTGTTTAAGCTCTTATTAGCAGCATCAACAAAAGCGTTGACAGTGTGAAAAAGCAACATAAGCAGCATCTAACACGCCTCCTAACTAAATTGCAATGTCTGTAAATAACTAAATACTTATGTGTATGTGTATGTGTATATAATATTTTTGTTTACAGATTTTTCTATTTTCTATAAGGATTTTTGTTTTGTTTGCTTTTGAAATCCCTTAATATACCTTTTTTGTTGTTATGAGAAAAATATTTTACTTAAGATAATTATTATAATCCTTAATAATCAACCATATAATTTTGTTTTAATATTTTTTTTGTTTACGACATTCATCTTCATAATCCTGAACACCCGCAACAGCATCATAAAATAATGGAGTCTATTTAACGACAATGGCAAGGACATTTGTTTTATTTTATTACATCACAACAACAAATAAATATAATAAATAAAAAAATAAACAACAACTACAACTAAACATAAAAAGAATGGCAACTTGTTGTCCATAAACATGCCATTATATTGAATTTAATTATACAGTTACAGACTAGAAATACTTTGTTTTTCATAACCATCAACAGGATGTACTACATTTTTGAATTGATCTATTAAGTTTATCAGATATATTTGCTACAAATATTAAGAAAATAAATTTATTTGAAGTTTAATATATATTTTTTTCTTTAACCGATTAAATAGTTGAGAAAATTCTTTATATTCTAACATCCAGAAACTTTAGTCCTTTACGTGATAAACTATAAATTAATTTATTAAGTAACCCATTTCGCTTGATTTTTCATATCTAGAAATTCCAGTAGAATATTTTAATTAAGCGAATTCTACACACAAGGAGAAAATATGGTGAATAGCAACTATAATAGTTGGAGTTTATGGTTGTTTGTAATTTATATTATGGGTTGATGTAACACCATAATATGCTTGAATATCAATAAAAATATTGTTGATTTGCACTTGTATTTTTGTTGCATTTATACTTGATTATTGTATACATAAATCACAATACAAACGTTGTTAATTTGCAACCATATTTTTGTTGTATGTGTAGTTGGTTCATGTATAAAACAATATTATGTTTGAATTACAATAAAAATACTTATAGGTCGAGAATCAATTATTATGGTATTTTATATTCTATATGATTCAAAGTTTTACATAATATTAAAAGAAATTATCGTTGATAAAAATAAGGATAAGTTTCATCACCCTTGAATGATGATTATTTATTTCTGGTTTAATTTTTATTAAAATAATTAATTTTAAATACATAATTCTCTTTTTAAATATATAACTACATCTATACCAGAAACACGTTAAATTGAACAAAAATTTTTAAGTACTAATTATTTATAACATTGAAATATTTTTTTTGATTGAAAATAATTTTTTTTGCACATAGATTTTTAACCACAATAACACTGGTCGACAAATAGTTTTTTTCGAGCTCCTTGAAAAGAAAAAATATATGTAGACTAGATAAAATTCCTCATGCTAAACTCGAATCTGCTTTCAGTCTTTTTTCCATCAGGTTGGAATTTGTTTTAAGGGCGTGTTTAATATTGTGCCCTAAATATGCCGATTACTCGAGTATATTTCACTATTGCTTGAGAACGGTATATACGATTTATATAATGATATACCATGATATGCGGAATAAAATTAGCTTTAAATCGCTCTACTAACAAATTTTTACCCACTTTATAGTTTAGGAGATATTTCGAGAAAAAAAGTGTCGAAAACATCAAAAATATTTAAATTTGTCACCTTTACCTCAAAGTTGACGAAGCTATGAGTAAATAAAGCCACATACAAATCTTGTATGGATTTATAGATTGGATACCCATGTATACCTATAGCTAAGTGGAAATACACTAGTGGTTAAAAAAAACTTTTTTCGTCTTAAATAAAAAAAATAGGTTTCGACGTTTTTTCTTTTTCTATCACGCATTGATTTTTTTATGGCCAGTCACACTTGTATATCTCGAGAACAGTTCGACTAATTAAGATAAATGAACTTTAATATATAGCCACCTAAATTGTCTTTGAGCTGAATTTATATATTTTTTGTCCAGTGAATATTTCCGTATTTATTCGCAAATTAGTACCAAAAATTTTAAAATTTATATTTTTGAAAAGTGGTGAAAATTTTGATCCATAACTTTGAAATTTTTTGAGTGAATGAAAAATATTGTTGACATACCTTGAAGACAATTTTCGTATGAATATTTTGATGTTTCACTTATAAAAATCGTGTAAAAGGTTCTTGAGTTATAGCCCAAGAATGACAAACAATTATCGAATTTTATAGTGTGACCGCTGAATAAGGTCATTATATTAGTCATGTCCATAAAAAAGTTAGTACCCGATAGAAAAAAAGTGACTGCAGATTCTTGTTTAACTCGTTAGAATCCATATATTCCACCTATTTTTGTTTCAAGAAAAAATATTTTTTTTGGGCCACCACGGTATTTCTACTCAATTGCATGTAACATGGGTATCTTTACTTAACTGTGAATAAAAATTAGATTTCTGCATCAATTTGGAAAAAAACAGAGAGCAGATTATACATTCAACAATAACGATGTTTGCGATGACAATATCTTATTGTGATGAATATAATATGGTTGCCTCATATTTTTTGCAATTTATGTACAGCGAGAGAAGTATAAATTATTTAGCGAAAATAAATTTCACACTTCTCATATATATGCATTATAACAATACCAATGTGTTGTCAATCGTTCAACACATCAATTATACTTATTTTTGTGATACAGTTTTTAAACAAGTAGTAGTACAAACATACTTGTACTTGGACAGAAGCTCTATCATATACAATTGGATAATGATAAAATTTAATTATGACATAAAGAATATTGTAATTACATATACAACTATGCATACAATATAATTATATACATACAAACATACATACATTCATACGTACAAATTAATACATAGGATAACATATAAATGTATAAGATAGTAAAAGGACTTAAGTAAGTTTTATTATAAACAAAGAATCATACTGTAAATCTAATCAATTTTATTAAAACTACTTGGACTCTGACAGATGTTTGTATACTAATCTTTACAAAAGGGCGATTTATGTAAAACTTTTTTTTTTGTAAAAATGTGTCTTGATATAATGCAGTTTACTTATTAGATGGTAGTTTACTTAAAAATTCATAGATAATGTTTTTTTTTTATATAAGAGAATAATTATCCACATCTCAAATATATAGCACATCTTGTTCCGTTATGTTTATTTTAGTTTGGTGATACAAGTCAGTTATTAAAAATGTATAATTTTGATTCGTTTAAATACTGCAAAATATTTCTGAAATTATGAGTATGATTTTTGGAGTTATTTAAAAATCTGTATCCGAAAAATAATTGTTTAAAAATTGAAGGTTTTTTCTTCCAAAAAGTGAAAACGACATTTTTACTTCCTTAAACAAAAATAAGAATCTATATTCACTTTTTTCCTCTGCAAAATTATTTTTCTTGAAATTTTTTATATTATTCTCAGATTTTATAAAAACATAACTAAATTTTTAATTAATTGAATAATAAATTTTTGAAAAATAAAATTTTGTGTCCATATTCGCTTTTGACAGTGGATTGGCGGGTACTTAATCAGCTTATACTACAGTGGGCCAATTGATAGACATAGTTTTCCTGGTTTCTTTTTAAAAACTGCATTTTTGCAATCTTCCCTAAGTTTTAAATGGTATTTTCGGGAAACTATTTTTCCTGTCCATTTGCTCGTGTTCTTAAGGGAAAATTCGTACTAAAACATACATTTAAGGGGCATATTCAACTCTGAATAAGACAACATGACTGTTCTTAATATTTCCATATACATTGGAGTATCCCTATTACCTCTTATCCAAATATAATATGAAAAGCATCTTCCAACCTTAATTTCCCCCCACAGTGCTTGACGAACTTTAGACTTATTTTTTGGTCATGTTATTTGTTACTTGGTATACTCTTGTCCCACGCATCCAATATGCACTAAAAAAACACTACTTCAGACACATCTGTGCAGATAATGTTTCGCCATTTCTTTTTGGGCCAGTCATAGTGAAGCATTGCGAAATTGCAAACCTGTCTGCAGTTAAATAACGTAACTTTTCTGGGACATCTTTTTTATAGATTTGGTTTTTTGAGGTGTCAGAGAATACTTCACACATTAATTTTCAGTTCTAAGTCAGTTTTATCTTAGTGCGCGTTACAAAAAGATTTGAGTTCACCATTCGATTTGTACACGTAGTCATTTGGAAGATAATTTTAATTGCAAATTCGTGTTTTTTTTTTTTTTTTTTTGATTCGGATTATATTTTTTTCAATCCACAGAAACTGTAAGAGAACAATATTTTTGCATACATTGCTATATTTTACCTTCTGAAAGTTTTTTATCGTTAAATTGCGGATACTAGAAATTCAACGTTTGCTACTATTATTTTGCACAGACAAAATACTACGCGCCCTAATTAAAATGTCGGTATCTTCCAAAGTTGCATAGAAAAGGACAAATAGATTTGTGTTAATTAATGAATATTTTTAAAATTCCATATCTAACTATTAGGCAGTAAAAAAAAAACAAAATACATTTTAGTTCTTCTTTTTTTCACAGCATTCGACTTCACAAGAATAAACGTGAAAACGAAAAATTTCACATTTTCCTCATGTTCTCGTTTTCTCAAACAAAATTTATTTTATTCATTTCAATTAAAAATATGACAGTGAAATAAGTTCACATTGAAAATTGTCAAAAAAAAAAAAAAAAAAAAATAATAATAATAATAATAAGTAAAGATGTAGTTTTGTGGTTTCAAGAAGTCACTCTTAGCGAACCTGCTGCTTTAGACAGCACGGAGAAGAACGTACTTTTACTAATTGAAAATGGCAACACCAATCTTTAATTACGTCTGAAATATAATGAATTCAAACGTCTCGAAAATATAATCATGTAGAGAATTTTTATGCCATAACTAATAACACGATTTTTGTTTTTTTTTCAGACTATTTTCGACTTTTGACCAATTTTTGTTATTAGTCTTATAAAAACTTAAACGAGAAAAAAGATATATTCGTTCACGGTATACATTAAAAATTCCGAAATTTTCGACCTGTGTCCATTTGTATGCTAACACGTTTATTAAATTTATTAATATATAACATTGAAACTGTTTTTTGTTTATTTGTTTGTTAGGGCTTTACTCACATAACGGATACAAGGTCCTGTGCTGTAAATATGAAGAGGCACTCAAATGGTTGGAAATTAACTTGGGAAAGCTGAAAAACATATGGGAAGGGATAGATCTCCTTCTGACCCCAGAGAGCGAGCTTAAACCGAGGCCGAAGATCCTAGTATTTATTACTGGTCCAATCATTAAGAGCGCAAAACAAATTAACTTATCCCTCAGATGGCTGGGAGATAGTATACGTGGAAACCCCAACTTTGGCCAGGCTATTGTTATGTGTGTTAATGAGGAAACAATGAGACGACTAGAAACTCCTTTAGAGCAGTGTTGTTGCAAGACCTGTTGCTAGGAGAATTGATTGATACATCGAGTAAGTCATGGTTCTTAAAATGTTACAAGTTAACCTCCATTACTCTATTGAAGCAACAACAAATTTAATTCTTTATATTAACAGGTTCAAAATAGACATGATACTAATCCAAAATCATATGAATTTTTTCTACGAATTCAATAAAGAACATGGCTTGTATATTAGCGAAAAAAGAACCAAAGTGTATTCTCTTGAAACAATTTTCTAAAAGTTGAGGTCAACTGCAATATGGGGAAATGTGTTATAAATTCATTCATACTCATTAGGAGCAGAACTATTTGGATCCAAAATAAGGTAACACTGACATACAAAATATTTAATCGAAATTTTTGTTTGTTTTCCTTAAAATGTTTGCATGTGCTATTAATTTCTTAAGTTATTTGTATTTGAAATTTTAATGTTGCCAAATTTTAATCCAGTTTATTCAGTACCTTAATCAATTTTCTACAAATTTTACCGAATTAGTTAAAAAACAAAAGTATCTATCGAATAAAGGAAACTAGAAGTCGATATTCCCACGATTTCAAAAATAACAGATTTTGAATTTAAAAAATTATGATTTGTGTATTTGTGTGTGTGTGTTTTTTTTTGCCGAAAATGTGTCTTTATTACTCTTTCTTCTCTAAAATAAAATTTTATTTAATAACGTTTGTTAACTTTACACTTTTGTGAAAGTTTTATTCACAGATGATACTAAGAACTATTTCTAACACCAAATAGAACCGGAATGTGGCCTATTAGTCTTTAGCCTATTTGTTCTAAAATCTCAAAGACTAATTCTGCCAACCAAATTCAGTTTCGAAAACTCTAATGTGTTCCAAAAAGTTTGTCAATGCCTTTTTCCAAGTCTTCAAAAAATGTGGACTTTAGGGATAAAATCCCATTTTATTTGTAATTTGCTCTAATAAAAAACAATAAAAATGGCGTAAAAATAAAATTGAATATGTTGTTTTTTTTTTTTTCATTTTGGTAAAAACTAGTAATATTTTCTACTAATTTTAAGTAAAAATATGAACATAAGCGATTTAGTAAAATTAAAATAAATCAAACTAGTAAAACGCCTGAACTAAAGCACATTCTAAAATAAATTTGGCGATTTTTAAAACGCATATGAAAATAATACCTATAATAGTTTAGTTAGCACTAACTTTAAGTTAATTTTAATCCAAAAAAAATTCTTCCAGTTATTATTTAACTTTCAGTTTCAGTCAGATATATTATTTATATACGAAAAGATCTGTGTTAACAATGACATCAAAGTTCGGGTCAAAACATTACAAATTATGGTGAAAAAAAATGGTTAAACATTCTTAAATAGCCGCCATTTATTATATTGTATTTATACACAATTTTTTAAAACAATTCATATTTCGAAGATTGATCCATATTTATTCATATATCCTAAATTGTTCTACCATCCAAAATTTATATTCATATATGACCGGGAAAGTACTCTTGTTTACAGAGAGTGAATCTTTCAGTATATATTTCGTATTAATTATTAGTTTGTATGTCGGTCTTATTTGTGGACATCTTTAGATGATTTTGATTACATATATATGCATATGTGTGTGGGATTAAGGGATGTCTCACTGCCGAATTATGCATCATTTTCGACACATTTAACCTAAACGTATAGAAGGGCTGAAAGATGGACATTACCATTCTGCCAAAAAAAAAAAACTCTATAATTCTATAAATGCATTTTTCATAATTATAAATTTTAAACGTGATCACTAAATTGTTAATATCACCTTTCCCTGAATTATGCATAATTTTAAATCCATTTAACTCTAATGTATAGATGGAAGGACAGATATTACCATTCTGCCGAAAATATTATATAATTCTTTCATTCTACAGGACACAAATTTTAATATAATTAACCGAAGCTTCCATATTGAGTCCAAAATCCCTTTGAAGGTAATAAATTCTAATAGTTTCATATATATAAATATAAAAATATCAATTTTAATTTCGAAAAATAAATAAAACTATTTTATATATTTTGACTTTAAGGTACAAAAGTAATTCACAATAATGCTAACTGAAAGTTAACTAATTTTTTGTTACAGTTAATAAAAAAATTTAACTTATAGTTTAATATTAACTGGAAGTTAGATAACTTATTGTTAAATTTAACTAAACCATACTTTATGTTAACGGGCATTAATAGAAATATTATTAAAATAGTTAGATTTTATCAAAATCTCAATAAAAATTATTTAAACAAAACAAAATATGAAATAGTGATGCTGATTTCATCACAGAATATTCGTTATTCGGATTCATATAATTACAATAAGAATGAGAGAGAAAATGAGAAGGGTTACTACATAAAGAAAAAAAAAAACAGTTTATTAAGTTAATACGATTTGTATAAGAATTTCTTAATAAATGCATTAAGATCTTAATTTTGTATTAGCTAACATGTATATTAAACCTAAATTAACAACTTTTTGTGAATACGGCTGCCAATCTTTACGTGGGTTTGTTGTACAGTTATGATCGTTTTAATTAATTTAAAAGAAGTATTAGCTTTTTTTCTCAGATGTTAAATTTGTAAATTTAAATGAAATTTATAGCAAAAGAAAAATAAAAATCTTAACATCAATAGAAAAACTATTGAAAATCCCACATTGTTATTCTATATATTTTTTATGGTGGTGGTGATAATATTATTGTTTGTTGTTATTTGTTATAAATTTAGCATGTTTCTTATCTAATCAACAAGTATTTCGATTTTTCATGTTTATCTACTTAACACACATTATCATCACAATCATACACTAACATTTACGAACATTCAACCAACCAACCAACCCCTTTACTATACGGTTTTAAGGGTAATCAAAATATCAATAAAAATTCAATACATGTGTATGTGTACAAATGGGGTAATAACTCTGCAGGGGGAAAATATTGTAAAAAAATAGTTATCGTAGAGGCCTTTTATTAAAATTCTGTACTTTTATATTTTGTAAAATTCCTCTTAGAGGAATTTTTTTTAGGAAACATTCATAAAAACAATGAAAATGTTTCATTGATTTTTTTGCAATGATATTAAAAATGTTTGCTATGGAAAGCGAACATTTTTAGAAAGGCCTCAAGATTAAAGGCCTTTTGGCATACTTGTAACCCAAAAAAGTTGATGACTTTTAGACCATAAAACCCAAATAAGTTAAAAACAAATATGGAAAGCGAATCGATTTGAACTGAATAAAAAAAAGTAAATTAAATGAGTGTAAAAATGCGGGAGTTTTTTTTTAGCCAATTTCAATTAAATTAAAAGTGCCTGCTTATATGTAAAATGTTTTCAATTTTAACACCTACCTATACAAATGTAATGTTTAAATTGTAACCTTTAAATCTATTGGTGTATGTAAGCAAATTGGCAATCACTTGAGTTTGATTAAAATAAAATAACATTTCGAAAATAAATAAATATGTAGGTATGTAGTGTAGGTTTCTATAACTTATATATTAAAAATATTTAAATTTGATTTTATCTTAATCTTGAGAAAAATATACATATCAATCAAAAAATTTCAGCCGAAAAAAAACTAATATTTTAAATGAAAATTAATGAAGGAATTTCAAACCTGTATCATGTGCTTGGATTGTGAGTTGTAATAAGTTAATTTATTTATCAGTTTAAAGTTTCCAACAATATTCATTAAAATAAAAAAGAAAAAAAAAAATCCTAAAATGCCTACAGGATTTATTCGATTTTTATTTCAATTTGTTTTTTTTTACAGGAGTGCAATTTTTGCATGCATTTGTGGCAACATTTATGCAAACAAACACGAGCAACATCCTTCAATTAGCGGTTTTCCTTATGGCAACAACATCTTTAATCTTATTTTACTTTTGTATTCTCTTTCGTATGTACATACATATGTAGGTACGATTATGAATGATGCGGTGAATGTTGTTACAAGTGGTACGTGACATTTCCTAAATCACTTCTAGTTGTTTGTTTTCTCATAAATTGTGATGTTTTTGAATTATTTTTTTTTGTTGTAAAAATACCATCATCGTTTTAGGGCAATTTGTTGTTGATACTTGTTGTAACATAAATTTGTAAATGCAATTGTTGCATCCGTTATTCTGCAACACAATACGAAATGCATCTACATATATGACCAAATGCTTTGTTTGTCTCAAGTAAATAAATTATATGATTCGTTACAAATGCATCAAGATTACCAACGAAAGAAATGTATGACTACTTTTGTAATATAGGCAGTAATTAAAAGGCTTAATTCTAAAAAAAAGTGGAATTTGTATAAAAAGTGGAATAACAAATTCATGGAAAAAATTTTCCATTGGCGTAAATGTATGACATATAACATTCATTGTGCATATCCAATCAATAAAAACGTTTTGCAGTGAATTTAAGTCATTAAATTTAAATTTCATTATATCAACCATAGATTAACATAGATATGAAGTACAGTTTTCAAAAACCTAAGTCGATTGTCAAAAAAACTTATGTCTAAGATTGTGTTAGTAACAAATTTCTTTGAAAGCAAAAACAATTGTAGTACATGTCCTTTTTGAGTAATTTTTTCAATTGAGATTTTTTGAGCTTCATATCTACGCACAGAAAAAAGATCGATTGGAAAATTTTTAGAATTGTTAAAATTTGTGCTTCGATTATATATGTCATTTTCCGTCTAAATGATAATGACAATTTATTACGTTATTAAACAAAAAATTTTTTATTCTGTAATTCGATAGTTGTTGATTCAAGTGTCAAAATAAACACCTACAATTTTATTGCCGTTTAGGGAAGGAATGCAATGAATACTTCTTTAAAATTCCTTTCAAATTTGGATTGTAGTACTTAAATTAACAATTAAACCGTACCATAACCAGTTCAAATAAAACCGAAAATTGCTCCTACAATAAGAAATCATTATAGAATCGAATATTTTTAAATTTTATTATAAAGATTTTATTTAACTGGGTAGGAAATGGGATAGATGTGATGGTGCATACGGCAATCAACAACATAGGTTCCTTTGCAATATGATTCAACTTGATAAAGGAAAAAACGTTCCTGTCTTCTTTTTTTGATATTCAGCTTTTATAAATCATCAGATAAATTATTTCAGTGGGAGCAGGTCTTATCACTTTAGTTTGCATTTGTTGATGAGTATATACGTGGAAAATTCATTACCTTGGTTACAAGGCGGGGCGGTATAAATATTATTTAGAGCCGAAGAATTTTCAGATATTTATTTTAATACATTTTTTTTTTAATTTTATAATGGTTGTTTTTATTTTCATTATAATTTGAAAAATATTATAGAAGATTTTTGCACATCCGAGCTACAAATTCAATACAAAAACCTTTAAGTCAAATTTATGTATACAAATATTTCATGTATAAATAAAAATAATTTTAAATTAACCAAGATCCATTTTTAGTTGCATCTTATAATAATTTCAACATTTACAACCAAATTATTTATTATTTGAAAAGAATTCAGTCGATAGTAGTCACAACGAACAAGATTCGATTGTCAAATAATTCGGTTGCCATAACGAATCTGTTTCATCTGTGTGTGTTAGTCATCTATAATATCAACTATCTATATCTCAGCATAGATAAGAATGTTCCACCATAGAATTACAGAATAATGGATCATTTAAAAAATCTTAAAAAAATAGTTTTTGATCAACCGAGTACACAAATTTTTACAAATATGAATCGTGTCAATTAATCCATTAACAAGCTAAACATTTCTTAAATTAGATTTCATTTTCTTTACAATATATTAGTAATTTTTTTTTTTTTTTGAATATTTCACAATTTTTTCGTCGAAATTAAGGTGCTTTAGTAAGCGGTTCATAAATAGGTTAAGGAATGCGATCGAAAAAATCTTAACACATGTTTATCTAATTTTCTTTGAAAAATATGTCAGTTATTATTTTTAATGACAATCATGTTGATTTTTTGTGAGTTTGATCAAAATGAGCGACGAAAATGATGTACATGTTATAAATTATTAAACTATTTAAAAAAAATCTTAATTGGTCATATAAATAATTAGTCAAAGAATTAAATATCTGCTGTCAAACTGTTTCCAATGTTATTAGATAGTATAAGGCGAATTTGATCATTGATAGGAAACAAGGTTGGGGGATAAAATAGGTTCACATGATATTGATGGCATCTATATTAAGAATATTATATTAAAAGTTTACTTATATTAACTAAATATAACTAATTTTAACGATTTAAATTAAAATGAAGTATAGAACAAGACTATTATAATATATTTTTTATATATAGTTCCACAAGGTCAAATTTATCAAAGTACTGTTTAGTGCAATTATCTATTTTATTTAACGAATATAAATCTATATATGAATCAATGAACTTGTACATGAATTGTACTCAATATGGAAATATATTGTTTCAAAGTTTAAATTTAGTGTACAAATTCATTGAAATAATGAAATTTTCTTGCATTTATATACCCTTTTGGTAAGTATTTATAGCGCATATTTTGGTGTATCATTTGCATATTCGTTTTCAAGATATAGTGACACATGGTAGAGTAATCCTCTTATTTAGACACGATTTATGTGTAGCACATATAGCTATAAGGGGAGTCCTGTATATAAGGGAGAATTTATTAACGACCAGTGTTAATATCTATATCTAAGGAAAAGAAGAATATTGATTGGTTTATAAGATTTTTGTCCTATTTTAATGTGCCATTTCTAATTTAAATAATTAATTATTTTAAAGTTCTGAATATATGCATCTAAATATCAACATAAAAACTGCATTCATGTTTTATTTAACAATTTCATTTTCCTTTGTTGCACTTTGCAATTGAGTATCTTTTTTTTCAGTAATGAGTTTTTTTTTTACAGTAAATCTGCTTCCTTTCCTTTCCTTTTTTTAAATTTATTATTAAGTACTTGTAACATCCCTTAAACAATTTTTGTTTTTATTCCTAATCCCAATGACTTTTCCCATTTAACCCTCTTTTGTTGTAAATAGTTGTTATTGTTATTCTTTAATTTAAATATTTAAATGTTAATGTTAAACCGGTTAAATGTTATGTAAAAAATTTTAATCATTATTACGTTTCTATGGTCGCTTGTTGCTTCTGACTTTTATATCCTTAACACATACACACACATATACACATACACTATAAGTAATAATAAGCATTTAGAATTCATTGTCGTCCTGTTGGCGTCGTTTTTATTTTTAACAGGGTTGGAGTCATTTGGCCTGATGATAGTTAGTGTTACTGTTATTATACGCTAGTGTTAACCCGAATCCTGTGTTGGGAATTAAGAACGCGCTTTATTAAGAGCTGACAATGACCAACACTTTTGTTGATACGTTTCGTTCTGCAATTGAGGGTAGTGATTTATATCGTAAAAGGTTTAGATTTTCATTGCGAGAATATAAAATACATTTGAACGACAAAAAAAGCAATAATTATGAATATCCATGAGAATTAATGTACAGTGGAAAAGAGTGAAATGTTAACGGATTTGGGTAGCATATTTTTATTTGGAAAACAAGAAAAATTTAAAATCACATTTCAATTATGAATATTCGTTTTAAATTATTTTGTTAATTATTATTTTATTAATTAATTGGCGTCATTCTGTATATAACAAGTCGTACAAATTATTTAAGTATATGTTTTCTATGTCCTATCTAAATTCTGAGTCGATCTAGCTATGTCTGTCCGTCTGTTGAAAACGAAATATTTATCATTATAAGGAATGCGCACGAAAAAATCCGTGCATGTAAATCTGCTTATAGAACAGGGGTTCTCACAAGATCTTGCTTCACTACCCCTTTTTGATATTACAATATTTTTTTAATTAATTTTATAGTTGTGGGGATAATTTGGAAGAAGTACTCTACATAATTTAAACCCCAGGCCGAAGTGATGGTCATAAATATAACCGCGCAGTGGGCGCGGTATAATGGAATATCTGATAAGGGTAATCGCTAGGGTGATCGAAGCGGTTTTCAAACCGTTTTTTTTAGTCAATGTGCTGTTGGTTTTTTCAAAATGTTCATTTTTCGAATGTCGAATGGACAGGGTTTAAAAAAAAAACGATTTTAAAAATAGCTTTTTATTTCCAAAAACACATACTAAATATTGATATTTGATTTGAAATTTGTGAATAATTTTTTTAAATATTCATAAAGTATTATTTCACCCTAGTAATTACATATTTACTGACAGCAAAGCGGCCAGATGTGTACACCACATCAACGATTGTCTTTGAATGCCGTTTGCCTCTGGAGTAGATAGCAAGACATTTGTTGGTTACCCTTATATGGGTTCTAGGACATAGGGACATTAATGGAAACAGAAAACCATCTAAGGAACTTTGTTGGTATCATTACAGGCCACTAGCCGTTTGGAGTACATGCTGGCACTCCACTACAACGATTTTTGCAGGAGTTGTAAAGACGAGGAAGAAGAGGAGACCACGGAACATCTTCTATGTCCAAAGCAATTGGCTATTTGGTCTAAGGAAATTAATAGACAAACCCTGTTTCTCTTGAGCTGGTTCGAAGGACCAGCTCATGGTCGGAGAGATTAGGTCTTGACGCAGCGCTAGCTTTCTATGGACCTTATTTTTGGACCCAAGTGAGTTTAGCCTAAGGCTGCTTCTAATAAAACCTAACCTACATAATTTAAAAACAAAATTATCTATTGAATAAAAAAAGTTTTAATTTGGTAACTTTAAATACAAAAATTATATAATTTTTTTTTATTTATTTTTCGACCGAAAATATGTCTACACTCATCAAAGAGATGATTTTTAAAGAGAAATCATCCCCTAAGAATGACTATTACGTTGAACTTCTTAATATAAAGGAATAAATTACTTCCAGTTGTTTCTTAAGGAAATATGTTTCAAAATTATTCTATTTAAAGATTTGATTGCCTTTCGGTAAATTTTTTGCTCAAATAGGTCCAATTATTTTTATGATGGATTAGCCTCTTTCGATACAAACACTTGCAATTTCTTTGTTATCGCACAATTTTGATGTTGTTGTTGTAATGACAAGATATCAGAAATCATCGGATACAATGTATTTTCTTAGGAAAGTGAGAAATATTTTTCAAATGCGCACATTCACATATATTTCTGTGTTAATGGTGCATTTTTTAAGAATGAAATCCATAGAATTCTTCACTAGGAAGTTGAAAACTGACAGCCTGTTCGATTATTTCATCACCTATTATACACCAGAGAAAATTATGAAAAAATAATCGACTGAATTACAATCACGTCATTTTTTCCTCTAAATTCTTACTTGTGTTTCCAATAGGATTTGTTTCTTATTTTATACGTCTTTAGACTAGATTTCCTTCAAAATTTTCTTAAAAAGATTCAAAGAAATTAACTTTTTATGATTCTTTTCTTTCAGAAATGAGTAGATATGAATACACTTTTCCTCTCACCTCCCATATAAGATGAAATTTTAATCAAATTTTGTACAAATAAGACCCAATGTAAACTTGGAAACAATAAATCGGCCTGGGTTACCAACTTTTGCCCCACCAACCTCTCATATAACAAGATTAAAATAGATTTTTTTCTGCGTTACCTAATAAAAAGTTTATATTATTTAAATCAAACTTTTGGTATTTATATATATATTTTTTTAGTTTGCTCCACTGTTTTCAAATGTTTGTAATTGTTTGTCTTTTCTTATATTTCTCTCGCTTAATCGGCAATTCATACTCGTGTTAAAGCGCACTTTGAGACTTGTGTATACTCCTTACACAAATGGCTTATCTTCAAAACACCGACTTATTAAAGATAATACATTCACTGGTCTTTTCTCTCACAATAAATAAAATATTGTAAAACTACCTAGTGAGTCTCTATCTTTACTACCTACACACTCATATATTTACAATAAGAAATTATTGTTCACATCAAAATAGTGTCTAATTAGATTTCCAGAAACGGTACATTATTTATCTAAATTTAGAACGTACCGTTGTGTATCGCTACTCTTTTTTATTTGAAATTACATTTATTCAGGCTATACTTCTAAGAAATTGAGTTAATTTTATAGTATTACATTTAATATATAGCCTTTTGTTAGTAGAACCCCCATTTATTTAACGTCAGAACTTCTCTTTGTTAGATTTTTAGTGAGTACACCACTCTCTCTCCACACTGCCACAGCCACTTTCATTATTAGTCTTTCTGATACAACATTTATGCGACTCAAGTTCGGATGAAACCCTCATTATGTTGTTATCAACATTTTAGACTAAAGAACGATAATTGGATATATTTTCCCCAGGTAATCCTGATGGTTTATAAATTCACTTCTGAAACGGTATTGATCGTTGATGGCAGTATAAGAAACGTCAATATTGTGATTATTTGAATACGGGTGGAGTGAATTTTATCGGTAATTACCCGATCATGGAAATTCACTGTAGCTAGTTAGATGATCCTTCTCGTTTGCAATTTTCAAGGATTATACATGGTCCCTATCTATATGGTTCTTTGTGCTCTTCTGACTCCACAAATCTCCAGTAATTGAGGAAGAAATATTGTCCTTTTGCGAACATGATCGGATTTGGCGTAAAATCAGTAAAAACTATATCGATTATAATCGCAAAGCGTGATAGTAGATTAAATCGTAATGTCCCAGGAATCATGTGGTATAATTCAACTGGTATAGGTAGTGTGATACGCATCTACGTAAATGATTTTATCTTGGATCCATAAGCAGCTGTATCATAGAGAAAGTAAAGGAAACGATGACCAAACGTTTTGAACAATAGAAATTCACAAATCGCTAGTAAGATTTCATATTTAGAAATAAAGCACACAGAAATTCTTTAATACCTATCATAAATCGTTATCACTATACTTATTGTGGTCCTCAATCGATAAGTTGTCCTATGGTTTATACCAAGATCATGTTGAAAATTATGATGATTTAAAGGAATTTAGGCAAGTGGATGCAATGCTATAAAAGAACGTGACTGGAACGTATTTATATCTTATGTGTCAATGAAAATTTGAAACTATTTATCTTCTCATCTAAGTGGCAGTAAGTGCAGCAAAAAGAGAAAAGCAGTCGCAGAAACGGGAATGAACAAAAAAAGAGCAAAAAAAAGGCTCCGCCCAAAACGTAAAATTGGGCATTTTTTTCTTCAGATTTGTTTAACCTCTTTATTAAAATAGTATAACATAAAAATTATTAATAGTTCCACTCATGTTAACAAATTGTTGATAATAAGTTTAAAAGTTATTAACATTTTATATCGCAAATTTTATTCTGCTTTTTAACAAGTATATATTTATCAGTATTTTTATGTGGGCTGTCAATGTTAAAGGCCTTAAGGCACTTCATAACATTCCGTAATGACATATTGTATGACAATATTTTGTTTAGTTGGATTTTTATTGTTGGTCTTCATTTATGTATATTTAAATTAATAATGTAAATACACATGTTGCGCGTGCTTAAATGGCGTGGTAATTAGCGTGGCGGAATTAGTTTAATTGTTACACTTATTTGGTTATTGCAGATATTTTGTGCTGTTACACATATACATTCACAACACATATGACAATGAAAACAGACAGAGAAAGCGAAAAAAATTTTCAATGTTACCCATAGATAAAGAATATAATAGATTAGAAACGTATAACAATAAATTTTCATCATATAGCAACGTGGTTAAATAGAGAAACATAATTTAAATTTTATGTATAAATTCATACAGAAATTATAAATATATCGTACAAACTTGATATCCAGATATTTTAATTGCACGCTAATCCGAATATCATTAATACTAGAGTTTTAATTAATCGGCTTTCGATTATTACGGTTTATTTCACAAATAATTAATTCGAGGTTTAATATTATCGGTTAATAACTGAGTTAATGTCAAATTATACGATTAACCGAATTGTTTTGTAATACAACATTAGACATATACAATAATACTATTTATAAAATTTAATCTATTGGGAATAATTACTAGCAGACTTAATGTAGATATATACAAGCAGTAAAAAATATGGTCGCACGCAATGAATCACACAATATTCAGTGATTGTCAGCGTTTCTCTTTTTTTTTAATATAACCATGTTCATGATAGCAACGTTTTATGATTCCGTTTTTATCATTCAAAGATTACACACAATCAAATTTTATATAGGTTCATGAATTCATATATTATTTCAAACAGTTTTGTATGAAATCTATATATGAAAATCCAAACATTTAGTTATATCTACAATTAAAAGGTTATTCCTAAAGCCATTCAGTTTTAATTTTTACAAATTTTTATTCAATTCCACAACCATTAAGCCAATTATTTTTCAGTGCAGTAAGTTTTGTCGTTTTTAAATCTCATTTAGTTATGCATTATGACAAATATAATTAATAATTTTTTTTTTATTTAGTACAATGAATGTACTACATAAATGTGGTACTAAGGAATATAAGTATGAAAATGAGATTTATATATGATGAAGTTAGTTTATATATATGATAACATTTGGATAATATATGTGATAGAAATGTGATTATATATATGAAAATGGATTAATAAAATATGATAGATTGGATTATTTAATCTGATAAAATGTAATATATAATGATATAATTGTTTATATTTTGATAAAAATGAGATTATTAATGAAAACATGATCAAATTGAAGGAATATTTAAGAAAAGGTATAACTTTACTAAAAGTATTGTAAGGTTAATAAACTTCACTAATAAATGATA